>WKFP01015160.1:1039687-1069873 GCA_011057875.1 Pterocles orientalis
GTGTCAGGAGGATGGAGCCAGGCTCTTCTCTGTGACATCTGGTGATAGGACAAGGGGCAATGGGTTCAAGCTGGAACATAGGAGGTTCCACTTGAATATGAGAAAAAACTTCTTTACGGTGAGGGTGACAGAGCACTGGAACAGGCTGCCCAGAGAGGTTGTGGAGTCTCCTTCTCTGGAGACATTCAAAGCCCACCTGGATGCGTTCCTGTGTGATCTGATCTAGGTGTCCCTGCTCCAGCAGGGGGATTGGACTAGATGATCTTTCGAGGTCCCTTCCAATGTCTAACATTCTGTGATTCTGTGATTCTGTGACAGCACACCTTGGCATATGGCACAGATGAGTATAAATTTATATAGCAGGGGATTTTGCCACTTGGGCAATAACTAAAGTTAATGATCAGTATATCTTTTGAGGGGTGAAGTTCTGTTTGAGACAGACCATACCACAAGACAGTCTAACTCTAGTTAGACACCAAATTAAGAGATCTTTATTTCCTCTCTTTGATTTCAGAGAAACTCTTGGTGTGCCTCTTAAGTCCTAAATTTAACCAGCATCTGAAATTTGACATAATAGATCCCATGAAAGATGAAAAAATGATGGAACAGCTGCTTTGAAAACAAGACAAATACAAGGATTTACTGTGAAGATTTTTTTACATGTTAAAATCTGACATTGTGAGTGCTGAATATGGATTTCAGATGTAGGGGTGTGAGCACCTAAATAAAAACTGTGATCTGATTTTCAAAAGTATTTTGTGCTGAGATCCCTTACTAAAACCTGAAATGGCTCATACCTGCTCTTCCCATCAGAGTGAAATGTGTGTGGCTCACACATGCTTGGTGGCCTCAAGGCAAGCTCAGGGTTGAACCTTAGAAACAGTGATCAGAATTAAGTTGCCTAAAAAGCGCCTAAGGCTGCTTGAAATATCTAAGACATATACACGGATGAAATGATTGTCCCACTGTACTCAGCACTGGGGAGACCGCACCTCAAATACTGTGTTCAGTTTTCAGCCCTCACCACAAGAAAGACATTGAGGTGATGGAGCAAATCCAAAGAAGGGCAACAAAGCTGGTGAAGGGTCTAGAGAGCAGGTCTTATGGGAAGCAGCTGAGGGAGCTGGGGTTTTTTAGCCTGGAGAGAAGGAGGCCGAGGGGAGACCTCACTCTCTACAACTACCTGAAAGGCAGTTGTTGTGAGGTGGGTGTTGGTCTCTTTTCCCAAGTAACAAGTAATAGGATGAGAGGAAATGGCCTGAAGTTGCACCAGAGGAGGTTTAGATTGGGTATCAGGAAAAATTTCTTCACCCGAAAGGGTTGTCAAGCACTGGAACAGGCTGCCCAGGAAAGTGGTGGAGTCATCAAACCTGGAGGTATTTAAAAGAGGTATAGAGGTGGTGCTTAGGGACATGGCTTAGTGGTGGACTTGGCAGTGTTAGGTTTACTGTTGGACTCCATGATCATAAGGGTCTTTTCCGACATAACTGACTCTGTGATTCCATGATTCTGTGGTTTTGGTGGAGATGATACAGGAAACCTAAATGAGACCCATGGTCTTCTAGAGTGGTACAAGGCAGCCAGATGAGATACAACCTCATGTGCCTCAAAATGCACTGGCTACATAACACATGGATGTCTGAAACCCAGTACAACAGTACCACTTCTGCTGTTGGATGTGAGCTGTTTCCTTGGAACCACCTGCCATCTTCCATCTGCCCTGAGATCCAGGAGAAAACCTAGGATTTGATAGAAATAACTCCCTGTTCAGAAGCATGCCATCCCAATACGCCTGACACACAGTGCCCAATACACTTGCCTACATGTTCCTACAGACGCAAGCATTTGATTCTGTTATTTAGTGTCCCAGCAGAGGAAGGCTAATGTCAGCTAGGGAGGAGAGTTAAAAGTGATAAAAAATGCAAAGTGACTCCTCTTTCCTATCTATACATATAAACATCTTTCTATTCAAAATAAAAATGTACCAACTAATAGTAGCCACATTCCTTTTCAAGGTGAGTAAATTAATTTAGAAACGAGCTTAAATAGCCAAATCATAACATACTCCTTGAAATAACCTTTATCAAACCCTGACATGACCAGGGACCACAAGGGATTCAGACAGTGCAGGAATCCTGCAATCAGTCGAAAATGGGTGTCTGCTTGTAGGGCCAGACAGTAAACACTGGACTTTTTGTTTCTGAGACAGTAGTTAGCCACATACTGAGGACACTGTTTCAGAAACTAAACCCTACAAACTCTGCATGTCCCCATAGTACAAGTTAGCTTTTGTCATGCCTCTCCCTGCATGAAATCTTTCAGTAATACCACCTGATTTTAAAGAAGTTTTTCCCATCACTTTTTTTTTTTTTTAAGATGGAACTGAGAATTAGATTCATGCAGCCAGTGACAGTCAGTCACTCTGTTGCTCTGATGCCTTTAGAAATTGCAAACAAATGTGTTTCTGTTGCTAAAAAAAGAAACCCTAAACAAGTAAAAATCCCCCTGCCAGAGCAACTGTCCTAGTTCGTGACTTACACCTCTTCCATGCAGTCAGTTTTTCTAAACAATGACCAAAGTCTCCTTGTTTTATAGGAAACTCTCTCGTCAGGAACTCTCTCCTGCAAATCCAGACATGCAGAAGTTCAGCACAGGAAGTCAGGCTGTCATGGCTCCAAGCATTGTTAATCATTTTTAAATGATCATTAAAAAGCAGCAGCAGTGAAAGGATGCAGCTCTGCTGAGGTCAGATAACAAAAATGCCTGTTTTTGTGGGGGGTGGAGGGTAAAACAAAAACACATTTTGCAGACTGAGTTTTAAAACACTCTATTCAATGTCTTGGAGCTTAGGACAGGAAAAGAAAAATACAGTACTGCACTGCCAGTTTCTGAGGCAATTCCTACTCTGCTTCCTGTGGCCCCCCTTCCCAACAGACAGGCCCACACTCCCTCTGTCTCTCTTTGTGCAACCACAGAGATTTTGCTATACCCAGTGCTGCCTCAGGTCCAAAACCCTGAGTTCCCAAGACCTGCCAATGCTCAAAGTGCTGCACCTTGCAATAATACTGCTCAATCCACAGTTTCTGGGTGTTGTGCCCTGCCTTAAAAACTTTTAAAACCTTTCACTTGTTAAAGTCTTTGGGTTTTAAACCTTTAAAATTTAGATCCAGTTTAAGTCTTGCAATGCAGCCCAATTTTTGCAGTCCATGGGTGCTGTACCTATGCTTTGCCACTATTAAGTATGCCCACCCATGACTTTGATGTCATTTGTGCCATCAACTAATGCTGACACAAATGTTTTCTACCCTATTGTTGTGAGAAACAAACAGTGCAATGTATTTCTTCCTCCCTTCTGAACCTTTCCTATACACTACCATATGGTTTCTGTACCAAGGGCACTCCACCATCTGGACTGTGGAGCATAATGCCCCAAGGAAGACATTGACATAAACCAATCTATGTTAAGACCCAGACCTCAGACACATGGTATCAGTGTGGCCATACAGCTGGCCCCAGCAAATGAGGATGGATTACTGAGTCCCCAGTAGCTTTGCCACTTCCTCCCTCCATTGGCGGTCCAGGTTCTTGGCTGTGGCAGGCATGTCCGTGCAACCCCTTTGGGCCCAGCATGGTTAAAGACGCTGCCCACCCTGCCAGCAGGATGGTCCTTCTCAGGCAGGAAAAGCTCTGATTGCCCACCCTGAAGCCACCCAGCATCCCTGTGGCACTGCCTCAGCCAGGCAAGAGTGGTCTTGATGGAGGTATCAGAATCAAACTGATGGCCATCAACCCTTTTCCTTTACACCCTCTTTCTTTTTTGTGAACTCCCCCAGCTTAACCCTGTAGTCTCCCAGCCCCAGTTATACTCCTGCCTTTCCCTCCCCAGATCTTGATTGCCACCACACCTCCAGGGACTGAGTCCTGCATTACCTCCTTCCCTCACTTGCCTGAAAAATAACCTCACTTTTAGTCAGGAGGAGAGGATGAATATAGATTAAACCTTGTCACAGTACATAAAGGCAGGACCTTTCCCTCCAGCCCATTTTTGTTAGTGTCTGTGGTGCAAATGCTGCCCATAACCACTACACAGAGAAAATATCGATAACCTCTGGTGGCACCTCCAGTGTGTGCTGCCCGGGCCAGCATCACGGGGGGGGGTGTGCTCTGTGTCCCAGCTCTTTCCTCCTTATATTGCTGCCCCTGCCTGTACAGGTGAACCTCAGAGCCCAACAGCACCACTGCACTAGCCAACACAACCCTGCACTGCCAGGAGACCACAGTGAAGCTTTCCATCACAAATACATGCATTTTAAGGAAAGCTGAGAAAAAACAGTGGCTGATGACCTTACAAAATATGTGCTTATTAGTCTGCAGTTATCTTCCCAATTCAGTCTTGCACCTTTTTACTTCAATTTTTTTTCTGCTTGCTTCACTGCAAAGCATTGAACCCAGCTGCTTGGCAACTGGTTCACAGCTGTAGTTGCCAAGGAACAGCCAAAGAAAGTCGATTAGTCTCCAGTAACCTGTTTCATTGTCAGAAATGTTTATTTTGCATAAAGGCAATAACTGTACACAAAGAGGTTTATTGAACTTGGATGAACAAGCAAATTATGCAGCACTATTTCTCCTTCCGATAGCTTTCTCTGCTGTCACAAAGCTCCATGCAAAGGTTCAAGCTTTTCCTCAGGATTTATTTATTCAAATTTGTGCACTCCATTCAGGGCCAAAATGGACGATGTTGGCTCACAGGCCTGCACTCCAGTTTCCCCAAGAAAACATGCATGAGGGATATCTGTGTCCTCTGCCCTTTCTCTCCAGGAGTGCTCACTTGCCAGACACAACACCAGCCCCTGCCCTGCCCCAGACCTGACAGACAGGGAGGTCACAACAGCCTGCTGACCAACACGAGCCCAAAATAGCACTGGTGCCAGCAACAGGATCATTCTGTGGAGCTCATTTTTCCCTGTCCAGCTGCTGACTGCCCCATCTAGACAGCAGGGGAGGGCAGGCCACGCTTGCAAGGCAGGCAGCCTGCCCTCCGCTGCCTGTGCCGCCCTGCAGCCGTGCTGGCCACAGTGTCCCGCCTGGCTCAGGCTCTGCAAGTCACCTCCACACACCACTGCTGGCTACAGCCGCCAGAGCAGCACTGGAACAAACCTTTTCCAAACACACTGCCTTCAGCAAGGAGCAAGTGCCTTCTCAGTCACTTACTCCAAACAGGAAACCTGACTATATCTCTGTTTTTCCTTGGGACCCAGTTCCTCCCATGGTCTTGTGCCAGCACTTTTTCCTGCACCCAGAGCCTTGTATGCTTGTTAGATTTCTGACATTTCTTCAAATGCTGTTTGGACAAGAATAGACAACAGGAAGGGATGAGCTGTTCAAGGATTACAGCAACTAGGGATTTGGAGATAAAGAACAAAAATAAATGCAAGACGTAGTAAGAACTGCAGTCCTCAGAGCTCCCAGGTAATGTTGCTCGTACCACCTCACCCCACAACTCTGCTGTGCCCTAACACTGGCTGCTGATACAAGCACAGTTTTGCAGACTTTTGTGCACAAATTTCTGGAGATTCATGGATCACTTCTAAGAGGCCTTACAAAGTTAAATGTTAAAAACAAACCTATCATCATTAAGCATAAATTCTTCACTGCATCTCCACTGGCAAAATGTTCAGGGATCTGCAGATTAAAAGTGGGTTGACAACCTGAAACCTAAAGCCTATATCTTTTACAGAGTCACTCAGATCTCAAATCCAAGACATGAAGTGGTAAAGGACTCCTCAGTCCATTGATGCACCACCCTAGTAAGTCCTTTCAATTTTTTTTGTTTTCTTTTCTTGGTTGTTTTAAAAAAACCCCAAGTCTTAAGATGTCAAAAGGAGAAAAGGTTCCAGCCATGAAACCTAGGGCTGATTACCATATTGATTAGTTCTAAAATGAAAATTGCAGAAATTTCCCATGTGGGGTGAATTTAAGTTCCATGGGCAGTCACAGAATGGCAGGTGGAAGTACACAACACCAAATAAAACCAGCACATTCTTCAGTAAAGAGTAAACTAATAAAAGTTGGGTATCTGGCAGATTCGTGTCCTCTTCTGCCTTCTCAATGTAGTAACCTCAGTTACCCTATTCCTCTGTGTCACTGATGTGTCATGGCCAGTCTTCTACATGCATGAAGACTGGCTGAATGATACCAAAAAGTTTGTCAAATATCTGAGTTATGCCCGCCTTTGTCTCTGAAGCACTAATTCAGGTCTCTTTCCTCTCTCCAGCTATTGATTTTCCAAAAAGCCATTGGTACATATTTCATGTTAAGATGTCCATCACCTCCTTCAAACTCAGTTAAATTTGGCTGGCAGGTTACAGAGTTACCAGGGGAGAGGGAGCTGATGCACAACTGGAGAGACAGGCTGTTACCACAGAAACCTCAGTTCCTTAGCAAACCTGGCTACAAGTTGATGTACAAGCATTACAGTTACGAAAAAGGAAAAGTAACAAAGCTCTTAGAAAACTAGGCAATCCACAGAAAAATTATAAACCAAAGGTTTTGTACTATATTTACAGCAATTTTGATGTAGGCACTGGTGCAGGAATTTCTAAGAAAGGGCTCCTAGACAACCTATTTCAGGTACTTTCAATCAGCAGGAAAGCTGTCATTGCAGATTTAATGGAAAGAACAGTGCACTTACATTTTGTAAAAACTGATAAGAGACACACCATTTCACAGTGTGCTTTGTGGGGCTAGGTTTTCATTACCCTAGCAAGCAATGCTAGCTTCTTCCCACCAGCCCAAGATTACAGTGTCAACATGGTACAGCTACTCAGGTGCTAACAAGGGAATTAAATTCACAGCTATATAGCCATAAATTGAACTGCTGCCATATCGACTCCTCACAGGTGACATTCAACAAAACATGGTGCCATCAATCTCTCTTCTCCATTCCCTTCTTCTCCCCAGGAGATCCCTAATTGGGGATGTCTCTGTTATATTACCTTATGTTACAGTGGTTAGAGGCTGATGTAACTTTTTCAACATATTGTGAGATTTTCCCAATAGAACAATTTGTTAGGTCAAGGAGATGTGGGGGAAAAAAAAAAGAAAAAAGAAAAAAAAAAAACAAACAACAAACCAAACCCACCACTTAAGTTAGAGATGTTTTGTAGAAGCTTCTACAATATAAGTGTTACAAACACTGAATTCTTCATGTCCAAGTTGTGAAACAATGCCTTCTGTTATATTCCCATGGCAATTTTCTCTTTAACAAAAGAGGGCTGTAATTCTCTTCTCTGTTTCCAAAGTATGATCTCACCCTCTAGATCTAGTTAAGAACAGAAGCAGCCTAAAACTATAAGGACAAGAACTTCAAGGGCATCTGTGTACTCTTAGTCCATGAAAGACTTTTCACATAAGTTTACACAATAAACTGGTGTGATGGTCCAAAGCAGAACTCTGATCACTGTAATGTAGCCAGATGTGTAAGAAGAGGTTCCAAAAATAATAAATTAAAATGTGTGGATGATGCCAACAAAACACATCATTGTTATTCCCTTTGTCTGTTTGGAATATTTGTACTTCAGGAACTTTATACAGCATTTTAATGAAACCACGGCACGTGTTATCAGTGGTACAGTTATGTATGGAAAAAGTAATTTCTGGTTTAAAATTATGTAAAAATTATATTATTCTCAGTTAACTCAAAAAGAAAAGTAGAAGAATAATAAATTACTTTTTAAAATTCTGCAGAATCAAAACCTGTTTGAAACATATTGAATTTCAAATATGCCACAAGGTTTCCAAAAAACATCCTCTATAAGACAGAATGTATATACACACATATATTCTAAAAATTTGATAGTTGTTCTTATGAGATTTCTGGCTAACTTGTACTGGTTGATTCACAAGCTTTTCTGGAGAAGTTAGGAACTTACTTGATCTTAAATCTAATTTCCTGTCCCTTCTGGAATTATTCCCTATGGTTTATACACCAGTCTGAACCCACAGAAAGCAAAATCTTGGTTAAATACCAGGCAGAATCTTTATCATGTGCTTACATATGTCAATCCTGATGCGGCATGCATCACTTCCTCAGTTTATCACTCTGGAGAGCACTGCTAGATTCTTTTCCATACAAGACTATTATGTCAACATGACATCACTAACATTCAAGACCAAGATAAAAGAGAACGAGAGGTATTAGTGCTTTGTTACAAGGCAAAAAGAAACATGAATCTTTGGTCATTTATGGATAATGGGCTGGAGAAGGAGGGTAGCTGGGATCACTAGTGGGAGCACGGACAGGACAGGGGAACAGTGCATTAAGTGATAAGGATTTTCCATTTTCCTTGTATGCAGGGAAGTAGCTGAGAGGAGCCATTATAATGCCTGAACCTCCTTTTCTGTTGCTGTGTCTCTGAGGCACTTCTTTGGCTTCTGTCTCTCAATAAGTCTGAATACATTGGGTTTCAGAGCAGAAGTCAATGCCAAAACATTTACATCAAAGAGTAGCTAATTCAGACATTGGACCCCAAATTGCTCTTCTATAAGTAGCATTGCTTAGACTTCTTTAAGTGAAATTATGAGTGCAAGGATGAGCTCTACTGCAAAATAGATCATCCCGTCAAAGCATATATATAAACTATACCTCAGCCAAGGGCCATCTTTCTTCTGGAATCAAAGTAAAGCAGCCTATCTAGCTGTGTGTAAAAGTAATTTAAAAATTCAAGATGTATTATCTCAATGTGGATGCCCATTTTGCACAACAGTAATTCTGCTGAACTCAGTATAGGGGCTTCACCAAATGTACTCTAATGTAAAGGGAATGCAATTAAGCATGAAACTTTAGTATTTCTTTGGATAAAGAAATGAGTCATTGTTGCTGCTGCTGCCAATCAACCAGAAGCAAAGCCTGGCTGTAAACAATTCACAATAAAACAAATGCTGGCAGAACAGAAAGTTGTTACTTTCGGCTGTTGCTATTGGCATGGTCTTATAACACACACAGAAAGACATGGCTCAAATTTTGCACACTGCATATCAAAATTAGACAGAAAAGAAAGGATACCATTTCCTTTGAAGTGTCTCAAGGGTATCTTGTTTTGTTCTAGTGCATGAATAGCTAAAATAATTGACTGTGAAGACAAAGCACCTCATTAGAGTCCCAGATTTTAAGAACTACTGTAATCATCCAGTTTGACTTTGTGCAAAACACAGACCACAGAATCTCATTAAACAGCTCTTCTGTCAAGTCAAGTGCCTCCTGGTTGGGTTAGGGTGTTGTTCTGCAGAAAGTTATCCAACCTTGATTTGAAAACATCAAGTGATACAAAATCCACAGCATCCCTAAGTACATTGTTCACTGGATCATCACAATCATTTCTAGTATAGCCTCAGGCTCTGACTGAATCTCATATCTGCTAGATTAAAGAGCTCTCTGCAACCACAAATACTCCCTTCCATGCTTTTCGATATCATGGGCTGAGTCTCCCTACTGCAGCAAGCTGAATAGGCAGCCTCTGGCTGTATTGCACAAGCTGAATGTACAGTACATATAATCAGCAATAGAGAGTGACTCCTGGCTGTAATGGTTTTACTGAGTACTCAAAATACTAAAAATGTGCAAGTGTGCCAGAGGTGTCACCTTCTGCCCCCACCCAAAGGGAAGAAATGCAAGGAGGCTGTGGCTGCTAAATGACTTGTCTACCTCCATCTGGATGATAGTGGACAGAGAGACTAAGAGTGGTCTGTGGCCCATATGAATAGTGCTCACAGGCCATGGGAGAAGTAACAGTATCCAAATGAAGTCCTCTCACCAGTTGAATAACGATGTACGTAAATCCCTCTCAAAGCAAAAGTTTTTCCAAACACTATGATTCACGGAGTTCATTTCCAGTTGTCTGCCTAGTCTTTAAAGAGATTGGACAGCACTTTCCAAATGCCCTGACTAATGCCATACATAAGGTCTGTTCAGCTTCCCTCTTCCTACTCTCTGTCATTCTGATCACACATTCAAGGAACAAGCTCCCTTCCATGCACCCTTACATTGTAAGTTCATGCTCTGTTGATTATCCACCATAACCCTCGATCCTGTCGGAGTCAATGCTCTGACAAAATGCAGTCTCAGGGCTGTATGCTATGAGTAGGATGTACATTACCTGTTCCTTAATGGATAATGTTGTATCTGGATGTTAAAAAGTTTAAAAAAGCAAGCAGCTACACAACTATTTGTCAGCATTAGGACATAGCATTCAGTAAGGGGAATATTTTTATTTAATTTACTCAAGTATTGCCTCAAATTACAGTTAAATGTCTGTTGCAAAGCCTCACAGCAAATATTATTAGACAGTCATGCCACATATGTTATATGTCTTTATAAGATTAGAAGTCACCAGAGTCACTAGAGTGAACAAAGCCAATCCAAAATACTCTGTCTAAAATTACCATCAAGACAGCTCCATACTCCACTCTAAGACAATTCTTATGACATTTGCATAGGTGCAGAAAAACGGAGGTGAAAAAATACGTGACAAAAATTATCTTCTCCTTTAGCACGGGGGAGGGGCAAAAAAAAAGAAAAAAAGATTAAAAGGAAAAAAAAAAAAAAAAGAGTTCCAAGAAAACCAGAATGCTCCAGAAGTTAAAACATACCAACAAATCAAAACCCAGTAGATTTTTAGATTTTAAAACATGACCCCAGTGTTTTGTGGGCATGACAGTGCAGGCCCCTCCTGGGGACAGCCCCTCATCCAGGGCTCCTTCCCTGCAGTGCCCTACAACTTCACAGATGTCAGAGTGCATCATGTCCCTCTCTTGTGCCTCCACACATTAGATAGACCTCTGCGCTGCACTACCAGGAAGAGAATTCCTTACTGCTCTGTAGCATACACCAGTCTGCAGTCTCAAAATCAGATTCAGTATAATTCACTTCAAAACTTCAGATTCACTTCAAAACTAGTCTTACAGATCATGACACAAAAAAGATGCCAAAATGCCTATCTCAGCCAGTATCTCTCTTCCAAAAGTGGCCAGTAGCAGATGCTACAACATGTAGAGTACAGTATGTAAGTCTCAATTATCAGTCTATGAGCTACACAGGAGTAAACAGAGCCAGAGACAAGATCCACACCTCTGGATTTAATAGCAACAGACAAACCTATCCTCCAATAGCTTTTACATATCTTTTTGTGACTCCACTGGCACTTCTGGTATCCACCATGTCCCATGCCAATGAGTTCTTCCTCTGTTTTAATCCTAAAAAATTGCCAATTATCTATCTGAATATATACCCTGCTAACTTAATCAGGTATTGATTAATTTTGCTTTGTAAGGAAAAAAATGAATAGATTAGTTATCTATTCATATCTATTCAATAGATATTTTACATTTCTCTTCAAATTTTCTCAGACCATCTTCCTCCAAACTGCAAGTCTGAGACCATTTTGTTGGCATTGCTTCCCTTCCCTGTGACATTTCCTGTCCTACTTGTTCTTCTAGTGCGAAAGTGACCAAAACTGCCCACAGTTTCCAAAAATAGATGTGCTAGAGATTTATGTCACATACTAATGACACTTTCTGGCTCATTCCTTACAATTCTCATAAGGATTACAAGTGTTCTTTTTGCCCCTCTGACCACATCCAATTGTTGGGCTGACATTTTTGGGACTTCTTATGATGTCTATATACATACGTACACACACAATGCCCTCTGTCATTATTTCAACTCACGAATCTGTCTTTATCTCAACCCACAAGTTTTCTCACTTTTACTCTTCTCTTTCTCTCACTCAACCCTCTGGGAGAGAGTGAGCAAGTGTCTGTGTGAGGCTTTCGTTGCCAGATGGGGTTAAACTACAACAAGACCCCAAACTTTTAAAGGTGCATTCTCATTCAAAGAAGTCCCTGTTCCAAGTCGTTTCTCCAGCTGATCAACCTGTTTTTCCCCAATCTGCTAAAATCCAAGGGTCAAAGCAAAGTCTATGAGCTGGAAAATTTCCTAGAATGAGTCTGTCAACTCCAAAGAAAAAAATAGTCTTTCGTCTGTTATCAGAAAATTCTTAAATTGACATCATAGACACACAGCAAAAGCGTGTTGCTGGGGCAGTAGGGACTATGGAAAAGACTTCCAACCAACATGGTGTATAACATGGTACTGGCAAATTCTGTTGGAGGACCCACGCCCTCTCCTCAGCAACGAGAAAGGGAGGACACAGTGCAAAGTAGATAACTGACAAGCCAGAAGACAGAAGTGCAGCAAGTGAAAGGTACTTGCAAAATGATCCATTTGGGACTACGGATTTTGACCTCCGACAAATTTGAAAGGCTGATTCCAGATCCCAGAGGAGGACCTGGGAGAAGTTAGCAGGAACAAGGAGTGCCACCTGGGAGAGAATCCACACCTGCACTGTCCATAGGACACCAGTCCTCCCATGCATACCACAGAAAATTACAATGCTTTGAAATCCCAAATTAATCTACCAACAATGAATTATCACCTCGCCTCATAAAGTCTACAGGATCTTCCCACTTGTCTCACTGGGGCCAGTTTTCACCTGTCATATCTGAAGATGGGCTTGTCACCTTTGTTTTGCCATGCCCCACTCCCTGTCACTGGGCTAAGAGAAGCAAGCATCTTTTGGGTAGCCAAATCACCCATGGGAACAGACAGTTGGGTCACATCAGCACATATTCCATCAGCAGAGCCAGCACACGTGTGCTACAGCATCCCACTTCTGTTGTAATTGTGTGTTATCAGCTGTAGCTGAAAGCAGATACAAAAAGTGTAAATAAGTGGGAGGAGATACTATAGTTTATTCTCATCTCATGTGGCTACAATAAGTTTTGAAACAGCTTTGCTGGGCAGGTCTAACAAAAATTTACAGTACCAAGAAGTAAATAATTTTCAGCTTATGACTAAGAGTTGTATGAAAATTATAGAGAAAAGAGAAAAAGTGTACTGTTGGAAAAATGAGGCACAATTGCACATTTCTCTCATATATATTTCACTATATTTTATACACTGGAAAAAAATAACTAACCCAAACAACAAAATCCTGACTTTGCATTACCAGCTCCTGAAGCATCTCTTCAGGTAGTGAAAGTCAGTGGAGTTATGTTGATTTACAAAGCCTGAGGATCTGTCAGGCTCATTTTTTTGAGTACTGGAGTTCACCATCAATGTTGCATTTTTTCAGGTGCCTCTGACAACATCCGGACATTGGCAAAGATGAAATGAACACATCCAGTAAAACGAAGCAAAGGAAGGAATGGTAGCAAAGAATTTGCCTATAGATGATCTAAGAACATTGTGCCAGAGGTCATTTTATATTGTTTTTAACTAAATGAAGGGAAATAGCAGAAGAGTTTTCCAACTTATAGCCCCATAACAGGAAACACATAATCTCTTGAGAAGAAGGCAAGGTGTAATATAATGTAAGATTATAGAATCACAAGTGCAGATAACCCTTAGAAGAGAGCTTGGGAGTGTTTGAAACAGCATTGTGGATCCTAACTTGCAGCTTGTTTGAGGCGGCCCCGCTGAAACCAATGAAGAAATCTCCCACTGATTTGAATGCATACAAATCCTGACCTACTCTGAACTCAAAACCCCTGCACAAGATTCACAAGAACTTGCATTATTATACACAAGACTTAAACGTCAAAGACATTTCCAGCTTCCCATGCTGCAAACACTTGCATATTAAACAAATCATGGTCTGAATATCCCAATAAAAGTGCACTGTCCACAAATACTGCTGTATTTCTTTTTGACCTCCCCACCAAGGCAGTTTTCTCCAGACTCATGTGGAAGATCCATGGTGCCAAACAATGGGATAAACCTGTGGCTAAGCAGGAGGTGCTGTGGCACAGCTTAGCATAGCAGGAAACAGCGCAGAAGGGGCAAAATCCCCCAGGATTTTGCAAGGAGCCCCAAGGATTTTCAAAGGACTCAAACACGTCCCTATGGGTTGGTTTGGGTTTTTTTTTTCTCCTAGGATAAACCAGCTAGAATTTCTATTTTTTTTAACCTAAAAACCCATTTTAAATGCTCAGCATAATTTGGCACAATTACTTGAAGGCTCAGAAACAGGAAAATTATTTTCTGATACTAAATATACACATACGAGTAATTATAATTCCATAGTGTATGATTTCTTTTATTTGAGTGTTAAATATTCTAGTTTTTCTGTGGAAGCTCAAGAAATTGCTGCCATACCAAATATCCTTCTAAAGTGACTTAGCTTTGGGTAATAAAACAGAACTGCTGATGCACCATAATTTCCAGTAAGACTAAGGACACAGATGGCAGGAGAAAATGGAGCTGTCAGAAGCTGTGAGCATTCATATAGACTGTCACACTATCCTGATGCTTTTCCCCCACTACTGTGTTTCTGCAACGTGCAATGCCTGAGAACTACTGACCTTCAAAATGGAGCAATGTGCCTGGGCTTCCACATACATAAGTGATTTGGAAGCCACAGACGAAACTGTAAAAAGCTATATTTAATGTATTATTCAAGATAAAGCTGACAGTTTTATAAAAAATGCCTTCTGCACCAAGACAGCAATGAGAAATACAATGACGTCTGCTCTAAAATACTTAAAGAAGTGAAAAGTCTTCAAATTTAGGAGTGCAGATCTTTAGTCAAGAGTTGTATTTGGCAATAGATACATATCTGTTCCTTTTCCCCCTTTTAAAGTTCAGCACTGTATTTATAGGCATCAAGCTACTTTACAGAGTGAGAAACTTATTATTTCTTTGCTGAGTTGAAACCCCTAAGAAACTAAAAAAAGGGAAAGAGGTCCTTAAACCATTCCCTCAAAGCAGCACAGGAGATCTACTACAGCACCACTGCCAGAAGCCAGACCTCTGTCACAGTTTTGCTTTTTAGCCAAAAAAAATCTTTTAATTTCAGATATTTTTAAAACATCTTAAGGTATAAAAAGAGAAAGAAAAATAATAAAAAGCAGTAACTTACGAGAGGTTACTTTCATACTATCTTAAATAAACCAACCAGTGGACACAACCCTATATCCTCCATATATTCCTTCAGTGACTTTCTCTGGTCCACCTGGAACCTGAATGCCAATAACAACACTCTGCGCCAGCCTGGTTCTCTCCACAGCAGGACACTACAGACGGGAAAGCCTTTCCATGTGGTGTAAATAACCAAGGCAGACATCTCACACAGAAAACATAATGAAGCAAAAAAGGAACAGGAGAGAGCGAAGGGTCCAAATACAAAGCAAATAGTCAACAGGTTGTTTGATGAAGACTTCATGATAGATTTCATGAGTGTTGTTTCCAGAACAAGAGAAAGTCTGAGAAGACTGAAGAGAGCTACAAAAGATGAGTAGGAATCTCATATTGATCCGTGATTTGACAGGCACAATTAGGTCAGCAGTTCAGAAATAAATAGAAAGTTAACATTAATTTTTTTTGTATTATTATTGATGAGTTTAAAAAAAAGAGATAATTAATGTTACAGGTTAGAATATTTATTTTGATCCAAAATGAAACGCGGCTTCTCTTGAAGGTTTTCCTTTAAAAATACTTTAAATAACTTTTTTTTCATATTTGAGAGAATGTTCTGAAATGATATATATTTTGGTCAAACATATATTTTGGCCAAACTAAATCTGGAAATTGTTGCTCTTATTTAAATAATTCAGAGAGTATGAATGAGGTGAAACATTAGGTCACTTCTAGCAGAATTTGGAGTCACATGTCCAAGAACTTCAGTCATCACATTTTGATCAGTCAAACTATGCCTGCCTCCCCTTCCTAAACACAGGTAGTACTTTTCTTTAAATGCTAGACAGCATCTACTTAATGGAATCACGTTTGTTCAGCAGAGCAGATTATTAATTCATGAACACTACAGCTTTATGGAAGTATCTGGTATTAGGAAGCTAATTTCCTTAGCTGCGTATGTTCTATTTCAGTCTTAAAGTGTCTCTCCTGCAGTGTAAAGGAGAAAAAAAATATGTATATTTGAGCTTAATAAAATACCATTTAGGGACAGACAGAAGAAACATTTGTAATGTGATCATACTTGAGAGCATCTCATCAACTGGATCCACCCTTCTCCATAGAAACAGAAATTCCTATGGGCAAGAAATCTTCCTAGATCATGTTAATTATTACCTCCCATTACATTTATTTATATCTGACATATATTTTCTGAGGAAACTAATTAGACAAATAAGGACATAGAAACCAGATCAAGTTTTAAAAATATTTTTCAAAATGTTGATAATGGTGATATTTCAGACTTGCACTTACCTGTTTTTACACTGGTGCCTTTCAATTTTTTTCTTCTGTCAGGATATAAGGATGGCATGACAGGAAGGAGACCAAAAGCAGCACAGCTTTCCACCGGACTTAACAGTTACTCTACAGTCTGTACAATCCTGCTTTCCCATCTGTACCTGCACCTACTTCTCTTGAAATTCACTTGGGAGCTTGGAATTTCACCCCAATTTAGCAATCAGCTGATAGACACCAGGGCAACTCTCCAGCATGCCAGAGAACTGGTTTGGAGATACAAAGACTGCATTTCCAGAGAAAATATAGTGTGTATTTGCCCTTCTGATTCATACACTTGGATGAGACTGTGAGAATACCTTCGAAGGGTAAGGAATGAATGGCTGCTTTGTTTTGCTGTCCTCCCTCAGAGTCACCTGCAGGACATGCAAATGGCCAGCATGCAATGGGATTGTGTCCCTGGTACCATCGGATGGGTTTGCAGCTGATGTTTCTCCACTGGCAGCAGTGAAGGTCTGCAAGCACAAATCTCTCCTCTCTCTCACTACAAGGCAGTCCCAAGGCACACACAGCACATCCAGCTCTCCTTTACACTTTTTTCTCCTTTCATCCCTCCACTGTTCAGATTGTTTCCCTTCTTTTCCTTCCCACTTTGTCACATACATTAAAAGCCAGCAATGGTTCTGATCATGAGATGCTAACACTGGCTCCAGACCAGCCTCGCCCACTTGCACTGTAAGCTGCGTCACACACTTCATATATGTTTCATACATTTTCAGGTCTGTTGATGTGATGGTTTTGCTCTGGCTGGGAGTCAACTCCACAGAGCCACTTGCTCACCCTCCCCCATCCTGGGGATGGGGAAAAAAATTAAAGGGGTAAAGAGAAAAAATACTTGTGAGTTGACATAAGAACAACTTAATAATTAAACTACAATAATAATGGGCATAATAATTATTATTATGATAATAGTAATATGTAAAAATATACAAATGAGTGATGCACAGTGATACTGCTCACCACCTGATGACCAATGCTCAGCCCGTTCCCAGCTAACGGTCCTGGAGTAGGAAGAGTCTCAAAACTGCACTCCCAGAATGGACGTAAGAGCCTGAGCATCTGAGACCAAAAGCTGAATAAGGGAGATGTCCCTGGGAGAGGGACCACCCAGAGAGTGCTGACCCAGAGCAAGAGAGCTTCTGCATAGACCCTTACCTATATACTGGGCATGACATGCATGACATGGAATAGACTATTGGACACTTTGAGTCTCAATTCTAATACTAAGGTCAAATCCTAGGCTAGTAATTGGGGCTGTGCTCTGACCCTGCAGCTTCTCCTGCACCTGCAGACACTGGCACAGCAGAGAAGCTGAAGAGTCCTTGACTGTCCTGGCAGCAACTGTAAACATCAGTATGTCATCAGCCTTCTGCTCAGGACAAATCCGAACCTGCCTCTTACTAACTACTGTGAAGAAAGTTAACTGTCTCAGCTGAAGCCAGGACAGTTGAAAATACAGTTCCTTCAGGTTACTGTTACTGTTGGCTCTGGTAACTCATCAACACATGCTTAGCAAGAGAGTGACTCTGGGTTTCTATACTAGGTCACCTTTGGTCTCAATATACTGTATTTGAAAGTACATAGATGCTAGCTTTCCAAAACGTCTTTGCAAAATTAAAATTTAGTAATATAAAGCAAGAGAGAAAGTTTCTCCAAAGGATGACCCTAGTATATCCATGCTTATTGACTGAAACATCCTGACTGTTAGATCCCAAACAGGAGGGGAAAACATTCAAACTTATTATGACACATAATCCGTCCCTTTTAGCACCCTCCTGTGTGCTTTGTAGAGAGCCGGGGGGTGAAAAAAAAAAAAAGTGGGGAGTGGTTTTGCATGTCTGTAACAACTATGTTACTCTTCCCAGCACGAAATATGCATAGGAAGGGACCCAACACACACTTTCAACTGGTAAGGTGCTTCTGAGTTGTATGCCCTGCCTGTGTTCGTTTAACTGGTTTATGATCACAGTTTTGTTCAAATACATGCTACTGTCTCAGGACAGTCTGGAGACATCTGTGAAACACCTTGTCCTTCCACCCAGGAATTTCTGTACTGGATGGGGAAGGTACTGCTGGACTTTGCATACTTCAGCCTTCAGCAGATATGGCAACTTCAGATTCAGAGTTTTGAGTTCCAAGGTCTTCTAGAGGACCCTTATATATGAGGTTTTCAAGCTCCCTTGGGAAAACCGTTCTATGGATAATAAAAGCCTTTCTAACACCAGGAGATCAATTCTTTCTCAGCTCTGGTAGCAGAAGGACAGTGAGATGCTTTGTCTGACCTGCACTGTTATCTGCATTATGTCGCTGACAACACAAAAGGGCTGTAAGAATGGAGCAGCAAATCCCTCAAGTTTTTAATCTATGTTTTGACTCCTAGACTGTGCTCCACTCTCAGGACTAATGTGTGTGTATGTATGCGTATACATACACACACACATATATAGCACAAATATATTGCACGTGGGCAAAGAAAGAAGAATGCTTAAAGAGTTACTTGAGGTGGAGACATAAGAAGCCCAAATCAGAGCAGTCAAGGCATCCCAACCAATGACAGACAGAAACCTTCAGAGCATTCTGCCCCTGCCAGGACTCTGGAGAGCCAGATGTGTTGGGGCTGGAGGGTGTGGGGTGGAAAGCACTGCTCTGGGTTTGCAGGCAAAGAAATGAGACATTCCTGAGGGAACCTTCTGCCCCTGTGTGCAGGTTGTAGGAGAGATGATGAGTCTGGCTGTCTTGGTGTCCTAAGCCCATCACACTACATTCATCCACAGAGCCCAGGAGGGTGAGCAGGTTGCAGCTGCAGGGAGTGGAAGGGGAAGCAGGAAAAGCCGTAGCAAAGAGAGGGAGGTGGCAAGAGTCTAGAAGTTATGGACTAGCTCAGATGAGGGAAGGCTTGGTGAGAGAGAGAAGCAGGAAATATCACTATCCTTCTCCCCTCCCACACCCCACTGACTCTTCCTCATTCCTCTTCTTCAGCCATAGTCCCTTGTACTTCATTTCCCATCTCAACCATCAGCCTGCTCCCTTCCACAAAAGAACCAGTCACTACCACCACAAAAAGAGTTTTGCTTCTCCAAAGACTGAGAGAGAATAAGGCATGCTGGCTCCGCTGCTGGAAGCTCATGGTATTCTGAGCCTGGTGAAAAGACTCGGACACCCAGCAGTCTCTAGTTGAGGCCATGAACAGCTGGGATAAATCCAAGAGCTGCCTTGGACTTCTTTTTATGTATTTCAAGGTCTAATCTGCCTCTGGCCAGCAGCAACAGAGAGCAAGTATGATTTACAACCACCTTTTCTAGTGTAGCCAAAGACTATTCTTTCTTCCAGACTGGAGATATTTAGTCTGTCCCAAAACAATCTTTTTTTTTTTCCTTTTTTGCAAAGCATTTTTTTGCCTCTGCTCTTTGATGTCAGTGCCAATACTTCCATTTATTCCATCAAGCATAGAGTTTGTCAGCATGAGATACAGGGAAAACCAGGAGGCTCCCACTTTAACATGCATGGGCAGGACATTTCACCATGTGACTAAATCAGTCTCCATCTTTTCTAATGGAAATTGGCAGTACACTAGCCACAGTGCATCAGATGACCCCCCACACAGTGTGCAATTTACTGGGTGCTGTAGCACCAGGGTGGCAGCGTGGCATGTACCAGACCCCCAGTGAAGCCAAAAGCATGCTAGCAGCTGCAGTGGACTGGTTGTCACAACAGGTCAGCTAATCATCCTCACAGGACACGAAAGAAGTTACACACCTGATTTTTTGGTAGGCTTTGCCATGTGTCACAAAGTGCCATATTTTCCCTTCACATTTTTGCAAGTAGTTTCCTTTGTGTCCTCTCTGATAGCAGAGAGATGTTCATTCAGTGTAAAACGACTCCTGAACAGACAACGGACATCAACTTTTGACACTAGCTGACCCATGACTTCATACTACCTTGCGCTGAAACACCCCTGGCAGGCTGAGCTTCCAGCACAGCTACTTGGCAATGACAGCCCCTCCTACCCTGTGATGTAGGGTGCTGCTCTTTCAGGGCCTTACTGCCATAACCCCAGAGAAAACACGAAATAGATACTATCTTTTACCAAATAATTAACAGTATATTTTCAGACCAAGACAAGAGGGGTAAAAAAGCTAGTCAATAAATTATTCAAGGGATTCCTGGTTTTCCCTAACAAACTGCTGAAAAGCGTTTTCTAACTAAACAGGACAATTCACAAGCCATGGACTTGTATTGACTCTAGTTACTCAGGCGTGATTTGCATGCTTTGACAAAAAAATAAAGCTGTTCCTATGTCCTTCTCCTAAGCAACCTGTAGTAGGCACTGAATAGTGAATTATTGAGCATGTAAAGGAAAGATACATCGTAACATTTCCTTATGACTAATGTCATTTCATTTTGAAGGCAGAACTTTGCCCTTCACCAAATTAGCCATTTTCTTGTCCAACAAATTGGAAAACAAGATAAGAGAGAGCTTTTATTGCTTATAACTCTGAATTATTTTCCATTTGAGTATGCTTTGGAATGTGAAGCTGTAAGTAGAGTGAAGAGGTTATATCATATCATGTTGGGTAGCACAGAAGAGAGCAGAAGGGGTCTATCAACAGCTCAAATAATTTCTAAAACATACTAAGCTTCTGCATTAAAAAAGCCCTTTTTTCCTACATTGTTTATTTGATGGCATGGCAATTTGCATGTTGTTATTTCAGGTGTGTAGTCTCCACCATAAGTACCTAAAATCAGCTCTGTACACAGCTGCATCCCTGGTTGCTGTGGTAGGAGGATGCATGTGAAGTGGAGCAAAACATGAGTGGCTCAGGGGTCACAGAAACAGCATGTGGTCACAGGCATGGAAAAATATAATTGTCAGGCAAAAATCAGGCAAAACAGGCTACAATTACTTCAACATTTCAGACAAAAACACACTCCCATTAAACCAGGACTTACAAGCAACTGAGGCCAAATCCTGTGGTAACCAATGTATCTCAGTGCTCATGACATTTCATTTCTAGAAGCTGGATGTTGCTGGAGCATGGCTACATGCAGGACAGAGACATGTTAGAAAACTTCACAGCATGTCACACCAGCACAAAAAACCAACCAACCAACCAACCAAACAAACAAAAACAGGTTAAAATGAGACAGTCACTACAGAGAAGCTGCATTTCCAACTGAAACTGTCATAAATTAACAACAACTTGGCATGTTATCTAGCTCCCATAGGCTTTTCAATGACATTCTTGTGTCCTAATGTAGTCCAACCACATACCTCTACTTCTCCATACACAAGAGTAGACTTCAGCTTTGACGACACTGCCTGTGTCCAGGGAGGACAAAATTCAGTTAGAGACAGAAACAGCCCCTTTGGGACCTTAGTATAGTGACTGGACTGTAAGGGCTTTCAGATGTCTGGTTTAAATCTCTAATGTCTCTTACAGCGAGTAGCATCAGTTGCCATGCTGAACTCCAGTACGGTCTGGGCTTCAGGGGATGCTGCAGCAGGGCTCTCATCTTTCTGATGGGGCTCAGAAAGGAAAAACTCTCCATCTGAGCAGGGACTAGACTTCTATAAGAGATAGGGATGGGATTTCCAGACCACTGCCTTAACTCAGCTGGTTTTGAAATCAGTAAGCATAATTCCCAGTGGCAGCAGAGTTAGGCCAGAGATTCAAGTGAAACTGAAAATTAACGATGCCTGTAAGTGCAAGACAGTCCTCGGGATACACAACAGTCCCTGCTTTGCTTTTGTCACTGTTTTGCATTGACAAGTTTGCATATTTTCTTTGAGCAAAAGTCAGATCCTCACTGTTCATGCAAGATGCCACAGGCGAATTACTTGTTACTATTTGTATAGTTTGTTGGCTCTGTACAGGTATATTGGAAAAGTGATCCTGTAGAAAGACCTTTGAAATATAAATGAATATATACATGAAATTTAAAGCCATTTTGTTCCCTCTTCACATCTTGCCTGGAAATTTCTTCTGGGTGGAAGCTTTGCTAGACAAAGGCTTAACCGCTGGAACATGATGTCTGTCATAAGACCTGAAGCACACCATGAAAAAGAGAGCTGGGAATTGTTCCGTGCTTTTTCCTTTTTGTTGTCCCATACTTTCTTT
This sequence comes from Pterocles orientalis, assembly GCA_011057875.1. Lineage (NCBI taxonomy): Eukaryota > Metazoa > Chordata > Aves > Pterocliformes > Pteroclidae > Pterocles > Pterocles orientalis. The sequence goes on from WKFP01015160.1 coordinate 1,062,131, forward strand.
CATTTTTTTTTTTCATGCACGCTACTGTAATTTTTTTTGCCATCAGTGAGAATTCCCCTTAATGTATAGATCTACTCTGAAAAAATTGTATTACATGTTCAATTTTTTATAAGCTTCAGTGAACCCGTATTAAATATAGTCCCCCTTAACTGCCAGTCAAACACATCTTTAGATTCAGAGTTAATAGCTTTTGAAAGGGAAGATACGACTTTCCTATTGTGGGATCATCATCAACAAAATCTCCCAAACTCAATAACATAACTGAGCCCTTGCCACATCTACATTAAACCAGTAGAGCAATTTCTTCTCTCATAGCTATGTACATCTCAAGGAGAACTTCCAAAACAGTGAAACCCTGCCTATTGTACAATTAAAAATTACCATTTGCAGAAATAATCTGCTCCATCATTTGAAGCAGTTCTCCATGGCATGTGTGCAGCCCCCGGCCTCAGGTCACTTTGCACTGGACTGCAGTCAGCAGACTGAGACAGGAGGGTGCCTGCAGGGAGCCTTCAAGGAGATGTGTAATTCAGCTCACTCTCATGTGTTGAGCTTCATAGGAAAGCATGAAAGATTTCTGTGACTGTGAGCAGAGGCAGATCAACAGAATAAAAATCAGCCTTTTTAGAACTCTAACTTTGCGGTCTTCTGCTACATTTGAAGTATTTTCTGACTTTGAATGCTTGCCCATCTTTTCAGCAACACTAATTTGAAGAGCTCTAGTAGTGTTTTGGGTTTTTTTTTTTTGTAATTATGAAAATATAAGTATCAAACTACACGCTATGTCTGATCAAGGAGCAATGTCCTGTGTACCAACAGATATAAAACGGCTCCAGCAGAGATTGTCGCAGTTGGATATAGCCCCCATTATTCATATAAAACACACTGCTGCCACTGATCATTGTTTCTAATAGCAGTAATCCTCCCTGAATGGGTTTGTTAAAATGTCCTTAACATCACTGTGGGCTGTTAATGATCTGCTGGTAACAGCCCATTCTGCTGTGTCTGCTGCTTAACCCACATCTATTTCTGCTGTGGATTTTTTTTTCCCACATTAATCGACCATTGAAAACATTTGTAATATTCTCTGTAGCAGCAGAGCTAGAGAAAGCCTTCTTATAGTCCTTCTGAGTCTGCTTATTTTGGATCTTCTGCATAAATATACTTGTAAAATCAGCAGCTTCCTGTACCCCTGTCCTCACAGTCCAGCTCCAGGAAAAATTGTGGTGGTGGCCTCCCAGTCTTGTTAAAAGAAGACCAAATTTTGTCTTCCATCTCAGAGGCTCAGCCTGTACCTACACTCCCTGCCTAGATACACCACAGCACATTGTAGCACCCCGCTTCCTTGGCTGTCTAGAGAAGGTCGCCTTCTGATGCATACAGGCTCCAGCCTGAAGCACCTCCATATACTCCTATAGAAACTACACATTGCTGTATCCAGGGGGATGAGGGTGCATGCCAATGTGTGTGGGGTCTGATACAAGCACCCTGATGCATGCTGATGCATACTGATGCTTTCTGGGTATCACTCTGATACAGCATTCTGAAAAAAAACTCCACATAAAAATGGGTCCGGGCACCTGGCAATAATCTCATCTTCTCAAATCTATGTAAAACCCCATAATCTCACCTACACTGTATAACACAGTGGATACACAGGCTGTATATTTTTCTCCGTTTCAGCTTTATCTGAAATTTCTCTGTTGCACAAAGTATCAATGACCCCAGTCAGTCAGGTTTCCAAAGGCTTTGATGGAAAGTTTTAAAGTCCTCAGTTTTGTAATCCTCAGCTTTCAATTTGCTTCACTTTCACAGCCACAAAAATAATTCTAATAGAAGATCTAAGTATGAAAATTTCAATTAGTAATACAATTAATCCTGCTGTTGGATTCCTGCAATCTTAGTTTAGGTGATCCATTGATGTTTTGCAGAGATACAGCAGTATTGATTTTCTTAATAACTTTGTTGCTATTTGGTGATGAATACCATTAACATCTGGGCACAAAAATGTAGTTGAATTATACAAAGAAAATACACACGATATTCCTTATCATTGTTTTGCTCAGCGTTTGAATTTTTATAGATGCAAAAAACTGACTGAAAACTAGATTTGGAGTACTATTCTAAAAGGCAGTAAAATTAGGGATATTCTTCATAAGAATTGATGTTGTTTGACACCTCAGAGGAAGAGAAGACCCTTCTTTTTTTGGAAAAAAAAATCAGTTTAATTGCCCCTACTAGTACTAGAAGACTTTTTTGCCTTGCTTGTTTATTACAAACAGTACTAGACTTCTATAGGACTGCTGTCCTTATTGTTAAACTTTCTAACACCTCTTTGCAACTTGCCTCTTTACCATACTTCAAAGTCACAAGAAAAGCAAATGCATCCTTCTCAGCCACCTACATCCATCACATAATATTTGAAAAAGCCAAGATGCAGAAGCTTCATCATCTGCATTAACCAGTAAAGAGAAAATTTCACCCAAACCCAATCCAGAATAGACTCTCTTTACCATTCCAACAGAGCTAGCTTTTAAAGGGGTACTATCCATTTAAATAATTGACATTAAAAAGAGATATCTGTTAATCTAGCCTAGGTGTCAATTCAATAGCCAGCTACAATTTCTTACCCTGCAACTGTTCACCATATATCTTACTTTGGTCTTAGTTCTTATTCAGAAGCTCGGAAAACAGATCAATGCCTGAGGAAGTTCTGAGAAGTAATTTGGTTATGACCCACTTTGACAGAAATCCGCAGGTGCATGAATGAGTTGCTTTTACCTTGTCTAGTTGTCTCTGGCATTCTTGGACTCACTTGTTTATGAACTTGTGCCATTGTTTTGGAAGATCTTTAAGATCAAAAATAATGGAAAGTAAGGAGATTTCAAAGTGTGCTGGAAGACATCAAATTCTCTTGTCATCAATCAAATTACAGTATAGTTAGATACAACATCTTCTCCAGATAGCCAACTATCCAAGAATATAGTTTTTCTTCCAGTGACAAAAGATACAAAAAAAAAAAACTATTGGAAAGCCAAAAACTCCTATAGGAGATTCTAAAATAATAAAAGGTATGTATTTCTATTTTACACATACAAAAAACCAAGACCCATAGCCGAGACCTAAGCCTCTGAACATTCCCCTACAACCAAAACTCGAATATGAATCCAAATATCTCAGCATTCATGTTCTACTAAATCATTAAGCTGTGACTGACTCTATATTTCAAGGCATTTTAGAGTTTATTTCTTTGTTGTTTTTCAAATGACATTGTAAGAATATGCTGAAGCATCCATTGCCTCTCTCTTCCCTACTGTTTTCATTTGAGCTGGAAACTGTCAATTGAAAGCACAGTTTTATTTTAAAATTTTCAACAAAATCAAAACACAGAGACAGTGTAGAAGAAAAAACAGGAAAAAAACCCCTAGCAAACCCCTCCCCCCCAACACACAGTATCTTTGACCCTTAAGAGAAGGCTTTGTTGTACTAAGCTCAAAGGGCTGGCTTTCACCTTTCATAACCACAATTATTTTAGTCATGAGTAAGGTTAGATGCCTTTAGTGTGTTTACATTAAGCAAAGCAGTAATTTGAAGCACAGGATAATAATCATCAAGCCGATATTAAGAAGTCAGGTTCCTGTAAGCACGGATATTCATTATTTGGAGCTATTGTTAGAAGGAGCAAATGATGCTTTAGGCTGCCACATACCTCTTCACAGTCATTACCCAGCAAGAGCAGTGAAATGCCATAAAAGAAAGAAATGGCTTCATTTACCGGGTTCTTATTCAATACTCCCAGCTCACTTCATTAGGACCAGATCTTGAGGCCACAGAAAAAGCCACTTACCCAACAAAGTTAGAGACAGCATTCAGAATGATGAATAAATACTTCAGACTAATGTGGTAAGTTCCCAAACCGCATGGAGTTTGGAGGGCATTTTATCAAAAGGTGTTAATGTCCTGCGGCATTAGGAGTGCAAGGTTTTGTCTTCCTCAGAGGCAGTAAAGGGCAGTAGAGGGGTGACAAGGGTTTCCCAGAGTCTTAAGGAAGAACCACATGTGATGTTTTAGAAAGATTTGTTGTCTGTGGTTTCATGTGGTGCTCTGAGAGGCTCCGTTAACATGCACTTTCAGAGTGCAGTGATGTTAGTCTTGTTATATGTCCTTTTTATTGGTCTTTCCATAAGTGGTTTTGCATTTACACCTCTCACTGTGAAGGGAACCCCGTTTTTAACTAGAAACTCCCAGTTATAAGAAGTCACTGAGGCATGGAAGGAAAGTTAGGCATTGTTGAGAGTCTCCCCAAACCACCCTCAGTATTTCAAAGCCATGCTGTGCTGCACACACACAATTTTCAGTACTATTTTCCATAACCATGCAGCCACCTGGTCTTTTTAAGAGCAAAAGGCTGGGGACTATTCTTTAACGCTCTGCTCTTCTTATAGGATCTTCAGGAAGTCAAAAGCTTGTGACCAAGAAAAACTTCTGTCCTCATGATGACTTTTAAGAACCAAGGATGCCTTTTTTAAATGTTAGCTGTGTGTGCAACAGTAAATAACTCCATATACTCAGAAAAACCTGGGAAACAACAGACAAATTACAGCCTCCATATTTTGGACAGTGTTATTTAGCTTATTATACAGGTTTATTCCCAGTCTGAATGGAGCTTACACAGTTCTCACCCTTAATACGATGATTAAACCAAGTTGTGTATATGAAATAATAGTTGAAATAGATGGATGGAATTTCTTGTAGGAGATACCATAGTTACATTCCATGTTCTGAATTTTTGCTTTACAGTGATGCCAGTACCAACGCTAGACTGGAGATATCTCTTCAGAAAATTTCTTCCAGCAACAGTGAAAAGAAGCTGATACAGCAGGGTCATGTAGCTGCTTACTGCAACAGCTTGGGTTTGATTTAATTAGTAGATGGAACTGTTCATGTTTCATTTCTAATGGAAATGCTTTGGAAGCGATGCCCATATGGCATTTTTCTATAGCACGGAATTAACTCAAATGAAGTCAATGAAATGACAAATCTTAGCAAAATTGAACTACAGAAACTTTCGCAAGACACTCAGACACCCCTTGTACAGCCTCAGTTTGCTCTTTGGTAATGTCCATCTCCCCTGTAATATGGGAGCAGCCAGACTCCCCGCCTTTGTCACAAAATAAAAACACTGTGAGACACATGAGTGTTTTGAAAACATCCAGGATCGATACAGATAGAAAAAAGTGGATTTGGTGTGCCACTGCAACATAATCCAGTGCCCTTGTGCAGATTTATTGTGTTTGACTGGCGGGTTTAAAACTGGACAGATGACTTATAATGTATATCCACTAGTACAGCCTAGGGCTCCCAACAGTTGCAGCAGGGCAGCTGCAAGTTTTTAGTCCCTTAAAGTCTTATCAGCCTGTGAAGAGGAGTTCAGCAAAACTAAAATTTTGAAATAGAAAAAGTGAGTGACTAACACTGCTTTAGACAGCTGGTATATAAGATAGCAGGTGGTGAACCTACTCAGAGGCCCCAAGAAATGTTAATGTTTAGAAGGTCTTACATTTCACTAAGTTCAGATAAGTGCGTGGCACTGTCTGTTGCCTTAAGAGAGTGTGTGGTGGTTTAGCCCTTGGCTGGGGGCCAAACCACACACACCCGCTCACACAGTCCCTGCCCCCACCCAATGATAGGGGAGAGAATTAAAGAGGTAAATGGCAAAGAGGACTCATGGGTTGAGATAAGGACAATTTAATAACTAAACTACAATAATATTGGAAATAATACTATATACAAATATGCAACGTGATACACAGTGGTACTGCCCCTCCCCACCTGATTACCAAAGGCCCAGCCCACTCCCGGCCAACGACCCCGGAGGAGGGAGGGAATGGGTGATACTGCCCCCCCCCCAAAGGCTCAGCCTGTTGCCGGCTAATGATCCCCAGAAACCGCACTCACGATTCCCACCCAAAAAGGGGGGGGAGGGGGGTGCACCGCTCCCAGAGGCACTCACGAAACGGAGATAACAGCCCAAGCGTCCCAGGCTGAGAGCTGACCGAAGCAGGGGAAAAACAGCTAATGATCCCCCCGGAGAGGGAGGATCCTGAAACTCACGGAACGGAGATAACGAGCGTCCCGGGCCGAGAGCTACCAGCGTGTGTGTGTGTGGGGGGGGGAGGCCTTGGGAGAGTGAATGCAGGCAGCTGAAGCGAGATGATCCGGAGCCCAAGGGAAGCAAAAGAGCGATTTTCCCGGAAGGGTCCTCACCTATATAGTGGGTACAACGTGCATGGGATGGAATACCATTGGTCAGTCTGCTTCTCAATCTTAATCTAAGAGCAAATCCCAGGCTAGCAGCTGGACTGTGTCTCTTCATTTGTCTGCTGACCTTGGCAGCAGAACAAAACATCGGGTCTTATCAGCTTCTCCTGAGCAGGAATCCAAAACATAGCTTCTTGCTAGCTATTTATGAAGAGAAGGAAAAAAAAAAAATTAACTCTCTTCTACTTAACCCACGACAGAGTGGGAGACATAGAAATCAGAATGAATGAAGTAGAGAAGGGCTTTCAGCCTCTCTGAAGTTACTCTCCCATGGTACTTCCCCAGACCTGTTCTCCAGCCTCATCAGCTAATCAGCACACCGGACTGGCCTCCTGGTAGCCTGCACCACCACCAGCCTTTGTCCAGGTCACACATTGTGTTACATGTTACATTGCTATCTTTAGAATTAAATACACATCTCAGCCCTACTCAGGTAAACATGCACACAACAGTATCTTAATATCAAATCTCCCTGTCTTCTAGGTTTACAAGCTGGTCTTTTTTTGGCAGGAAAAGAAGAGATAATTGTGGTTGGTTTTTACTGTTGGAGCTAGTCAGGTGCTGCATTGATGGGAACAATGTTTATTAACCTGCCACTCAAAAAGATGTTGAAAAATTAATTACAAAGTTGCCTCCCTGGGGCCCGGGTCAGGGATATAACTAGAAAACTCCCAGAGCTAGTTCACCCCACTGATTACTACCCACTACTCATAGTTCAGGTGGGCAGTGATGAAATTGCTCAGAGGAGACTGAGAACTATGAAAAGAGATTTCAGGGGTTTAGGGCGGATAGTTCAAGGAGCGGGTGCGCAAGTCGTGTTCTGCTCTATACCTTCTGGGGAGGTGCAGGACAGGGGGTGGGCCAGGAAAACACAAGTCATGAATAATTGGCTGAGGGACTGGTGTAGAGACAGGAACTTTGGGTTCTTCGACCATGGGGCGGTTTACTCAGCCCCTGCCCTGTTGTCGAGGGATGGAACTCATCTGTCTCATAGGGGGAAACGCATCCTAGCACAGGATCTAGCAGGGCTCATTGAGAGAGCTTTAAACTAGATTGGAAGGGGGATGGGGCTGTAACGGGGCTTGCACCAGTGGGGCATCACTCTAGTGTTGATAAGGACCGGGGCTCCTCCCACCATCCTAGGATGAAACCGGCGCGCTCAGCTCGCTCCCTGAAATGCCTGTACACAAATGCGTGCAGCATGGGGAAGAAGCAGGAGGAGTTAGAAATCCGTGTTCGGTCAGGAGATTATGACTTGGTGGCAATTACAGAAACATGGTGGGACAGCTCACATGACTGGAATGTAGTCATGGGTGGCTATACCCTTTTCAGGAAAGACAGGCCAGCAAGGCGAGGGGGGGGAGTTGCTCTTTATGTGAAAGAACAACTTCAATGTATTGAGTTCTGTCCAGGGGTGGGTGA
>WKFP01015160.1:1080956-1203225 GCA_011057875.1 Pterocles orientalis
AGAAAAAAAAAAAAAAAAAAAAAAAAAAAAAAAAAGAGAGTTCAGTAGTGTGTTTCATTCAAATGCACCTTTTCACTTTCCTGGTGAGGATATTTGTTCTGTCTGATGTCTAAGTTGTACAGAAGTGATGAATTAAAAAGGAAAAGAAATCTTGACAGTTTGTTACCCAATATTCAAGATAAATGAAATCTCTTTTCACAAAGTACTTTCAGCACTAAGCTTATCAGACCATTACTGGCTGAGCACTTGCAAGACTGAGAGCCTCCGGCTACAAAGCAAAGTGTTTCCTGAAGTGATTAATGTCAGTCTGAGAGGAGAGAAAACAGTGTAGCACTTAAAATTAGATTAGAAAATAACAAAATTAAGCTTAGTCTGTTGCACTAATGCCAATGATGATGAATTTATGAGATACCCTAAAGACAACAACAGTATGTCATACTGCAGAAAAACTAGACCCTGGAAAAATAACCATTTGTGCCAAGATGGTGGGTATATTATATCGTTGTATTCTTACACTATTGTTCTAGACAAAAAAAAAAAACATTGAGGCTTATATCAAAATTGTTGATTCAAATGTATCTGCTGTACAAGCAGTGAAGTCGAGAGAGCTACAACCAAGAATGGTCAGCATACACCCTGATTTTAGTGACCTCAGGTTCTTGTGTGATACCTTAATTTTCTTTTTTTGAGGTCCTTAAAAAGAAAAGGAGGGTTTGCTTCTAATTATTATAAACAGGGTTATTCTAAGGAAACTCCTTTAACAGGAGGTCCCCATTGACTTCTGGTTCATCAGCCAGCCCATACTGTGATTTGAGTCATGACAAACCATCCTACTATGTTCCATCAGGGATTGTATAGTTATACCAATGTGCAGTATTGCACAGTAAGAGGACAGTGAAGAGAATTCACCAGCTTTGCTGCAGGGTTCCCAGCTGACTTTAGAGAAGCTCTTTCCTTGTATTTAAAGCGATGCTTGAACTCAATTTTGTCTCCGCTCAGTCTAGTTTATCTGCTGGGAGCCAAGCCTGGAGACCTTCTTTCATGTGGTTACCTACCATGTACTAAAATGTTGCCTGAAGTTTGTAGGAGCAAATATTAATCTTTCACTGCCATGATCTACATACTTCACAAAACAGACCCAGGGCTCCTGGAAGTCTCCAAAACAATGCATTGTAATTCATCAGGAAAACAAAGCAGTTTTATTTTAACTATGTGTTGTGATGCTCCTTTTCAAAGTTACATCATCATAAAGAAAAGAAGAGAAGAGGGCGTCTACATCAGCATTTTACTTTGGATGAGAGACACACTTCGGAAACCAATCTTGTCATAGTCCCTACTACCAGTATTTTGGTTTGCACTGCAGGTGATCTCAGAGCACAAAACCAGATTCCTTCTGGATGAAACTAAGAGAGGATACACTCTGAGAGCACACCTAGTACTCTTTAAGCACCAATGGACTTTCAGCTCACAGGACCAGACTGGAGCTTCTCAGAAGTGTAATATAAATATATATACACACATACAGATTGATATACACAGATCAGTTGAAAAAAGCACATAATGGGGATGCTGGGTCTATAAACATCAAACATTTCTGTACATCTAGACACTAGAAGTTATTCTATAATTACATATATATATAAAATTATATTTTAAAGTATTTGAAAGCTACTCAGCCATACTTGTTCTTTTAAATAAGAGGAGCAGTACAATTTTTAGCAAAGTTAAAACTCCATAGAGAAGAGGGCCTTAGCCACAAGCAAGAGCCTCAGCAGAATGTCTCAGCTCATCTCCTGGAGAGTCAAAACCTCCATCAAGCAACCAGTAAGAGAACACAGGTACCTATATACAAAAAGATCAGCCTCTACAAAGTCCCACTTTGTTTCCATGGCTTTACTCACCTTACCTCAGTTTTCCTCCTATGCAAACACCAGCAACCATGTCTGCAGATGCAGGTCCCCGGATGAAAGCTTCCAGGTGCCAGCTTCTGAAATAAAACATAATTGAAATCAGAGTTGGACTTTGTCCTTTTGCTCAGCACATATGCTTCTCAGAAGCACCCATCAGGACTCTCAAGCAGGTGTTCCAGCTGAGTGAATCTCAGCACCCTCTGTCACCCCACTTTCTTTCTCCTCCCTCCTTCTCTCACTCCCGCTTTTGTCCACTGGTTCCCACTCCCTCAGCACATGTTAGAGTCCTTCCTGAGATGATTCACACTGCTAACCCCGTGGAAAACTTTTCTTTCTTCTTTCTGGTGCAGGTGAGAGGCAAGTAAGCTAATGTTCTGCAGGATGAGTGAATTAAACCAACTCAGCGGGAACATAAGGACAAAAACAAACTGAGGACAGACAGTACATAGCCACAACACACATTAAGAGGAAGAAGTCCTTCTCCGTCTGTAGCTCTCACATTATGTCACCTGCAACACTAAGTTTCAGCCCAGTTACCCCTAACACCCATACCTTTCAGAACATTTCACAACTGGAAACACCATCTCACAGCACCAACAAGCAAGGTATTGCAAACAAGATTCCTGTGCTCCAGGACTATGTTGAGACAGAGATAAATCACAGACCTCCTCAACTTCTCAATACCAGTTTCTCCCACCAGCAGACAGAGGATGACCCATCCCACATCTCAATCTGCTCTCAGCTGATCTGCTTTCACACCTCATTCACTGGCTTTTTGATGACCCTTCCCTGACCAACATGGCTTTTGTACACACCATATCTTTAGGTGTTATAACTCCTCTATTATCTACACTTTACAATTAAATTCCCCTTGGGACACCATGGGAATCCAAACTTTCTCAGTTCAATCGATGGATCAACTGACATTATGAAGTACAGGAGCCTAAGCATTTCATTATTAGCTGGGATATTTCTAGCACTAAGAAAAAAATTATGCACAGTGTGCTGAGACAACTGCTGTCAAAACCGGGTTGATAGTATTGCTGCTGTATTACTTCAGAGAGACACTTGTGTTTCCTCCAATTCCAAAAGGAATATTTTGTTGTATTTCTCCAAGTTCAGAATATTAAGAAAATAGAATTAAAAACTGATCATCAGCTCTGGTGATTGTTTTCCAGCAGCTTTTATAAAACAACTCAGTTGGCCTGTCTGCACTGCAAATTTGTATGAATATAATCTGAATTTTAATACAGACTGATGCACTCTCCTCTTGGACAACCTTGTTTTTGTACAAACATCTTTTTTTCTAGTTTCAGTTTATACTATTTTAGAAACATAATATCTTTCCAATTATATCAATAATTGTTGGGACAGTGGGAACTACTCCTTAAACCCATATGACTCAGAAATCTAACCATTACAGTGTGATTGGTAAGACTTCCCAGTGTGTACAAAACCTAAGCTGCCCTGACAGGTTTCTCTTGCGTTACCAAGTAGAAACCCATAGGTGAACATCCTGAACCCTAAGGAAAATTAGACTAACAAGGGTGACAAAATTATTGCCTTCTTAAAACTAACCACATTTTGCAGTCACACAAGACTTCTGTGTAGATGTACCTAAGTATCCAGGTTATTTCAAAACTATGAAAATTTCTGAATGTTGAAACCCAGTCTATTCCTCTGTGAAACTGGAGAAAATAAGTCTTGTTTTTATCTCATTGCTTAACTCACCATCCTCTGACCTCTGATGGTGGCTGGTTCAGGGCAGGCAGCAGGCAGCAATTGGGATAGGAAGGAGGAGGGTGCTTGAACCCCCAGATTTCAGCACTAATCTTTAGTGCCAAATGCACAAACTTTCAAAAATGAATAGGTTTTGATTATGCTGAGTGCAAACATTTTTATTGAAATCCTGTAAAACAGGCGCTAGTATATTAAAAAAAACTAAAAAAAAAAAGAGAAGCATTTTCCTTGAGTATGAAGTGGTGCTGGGAGTAATATCTGTGTTCTACTCTCTGTTTTTAATGGGGATGTAGAGGCAGTCAACATGGCTTCACCAAGGGGAAGTCATGATTGACCAACCTGATAGCCTTTTATGAGGATATTACCAGGTGGATAAATGATGGCAAAGCAGTAGATGTGGTCTATCTCGATTTCAGTAAAGCATTTGACACCGTCTCCCACAGTATCCTTGCGGCTAAACTGAGGAAGTGTGATCTGGATGATCGGGTAGTGAGATGGATTGTGAACTGGCTGGAGAAAAGAAGCCAGAGAGTTGTGGTGAATGGGATGGAGTCTAGTTGGAGGCCTGTATCTAGTGGAGTCCCCCAGGGTTCGGTGTTGGGACCTGTGCTATTCAATGTATTCATCAACGACTTGGATGAGGGAATAGAGTGCACCATCAGCAAGTTTGCTGATGATACGAAACTGGGAGGAGTCGCTGACACACCGGAAGGCTGTGCTTCCATCCAACGAGACCTAGACAGGCTGGAGATTTGGGCGGGGAAAAATTTAATGCAATTTAACAAGAGCAAGTGTAGAGTCTTGCATCTGGGCAAGAACAACACCAGGTTCCAGTATAAGTTGGGTACTGACCTGTTGGAGAGTAGTGTAGGGGAGATAGACCTGGGGGTCCTGGTGGCCAGCAGGATGACCATGAGCCAGCACTGTGCCCTCGTGGCCAAGAAGGCCAATGGCATCCTGGGGTGTATCAGAAGGGGGGCGGTCAGTAGGTCAAGAGAGGTTCTCCTCCCCCTCTACTCTGCCCTGGTGAGACCTCATCTGGAATATTGTGTCCAGTTCTGGGCCCCTCAGTTCAAGAGGGACAGAGAACTGCTGGAGAGAGTCCTGCGCAGAGCCACGAAGATGATGAAGGGAATGGAGCATCTCCCTTACGAGGAAAGGCTGAGGGAGCTGGGTCTCTTCAGCTTGGATAAGAGGAGACTGAGGGGTGACCTAATCAATGTTTATAAACATGTGAAGGGTGAGTGTCAGGAGGATGGAGCCAGGCTCTTCTCTGTGACATCCAGTGATAGGACAAGGGGCAATGGGTTCAAGCTGGAACATAGGAGGTTCCATTTGAATATGAGAAAAAACTTCTTTACAGTGAGGGTGACAGAGCACTGGAACAGGCTGCTCAGAGAGGTTGTGGAGTCTCCTTCTCTGGAGACATTCAAAGCCCACCCATGTGTTCCTGTGTGATCTGATTTAGGTGTTCCTGCTCCGGCAGGGGGATTGGACTAGATGATCTTTCGAGGTCCCTTCCAATCCCTAACATTCTGTGATTCTGTGATTCTGTGAAAACTAGAGGAGAGGCAGCAAAGAATCACAAAAGTTATAAGGAAAAAAAAGCACAATTGTGAATTACTCTATTTAATAGAGTGAGTAGTGCAGGATACTGAAACACTTTGTCTAGTTGGGAAAGGCACAGCAAGAAGCAATATCTAAAAGGTGAAGCCAGATATACTCAAAATGTCTAACAATGTAGTCTGCTAGCCTCTGGAACAAGGTACCAAAGGCCAAAGGAAGGGTAGATTCTTCTCTCCCCATGCTTTTGAACCAAGCCTGAATGCCTTTCTGAAGCGACCTCTAAAAGATATTCACTCCAGCCAAGCACCAGTATGCAAGTGAAATTCAGTGGCCTGAGTGGGATTAGTTTAGAAAACCAGTGATCTGTCCCAGACTTTGCAGAACTGTGACTGACACCAACTAATTTAGAAGCAGCATCAGGCTGCATAAGTTCATTAACTTAGTGAAAAGAGATCTAATTAATAAGTAACTCCACAAACACCGAGCACAATGATTTCTATTTGCACCCTCAAAGGCTCCTCACTCCAGATGCTTGTCAGGCAGAGGAAGCCTGTCATTCACTCCTTTGTAACTCTACCCTTTGTCCAAACCCTCTTTTCTTCTATGGAGAAATCCCCTATTTTGTTCTTATGGAGAAACCTTTAAGAGCTGAGAGAGGGAAAGGGAGCCGTTAGCTAAAAACAAAGGGAAATAGAACTTCTGCCAGCAGGAAGCTAACAAGCAAATCACAATTTCTATATCCAAGGGTCTGAGCACAATCTCTGCAGGCAGTGTCAAGCCCTGTGTCAGCTCACTGCCCTGCCAGCCTTCCACAGTGGGTCTGGATGTCTGCTTAGAAGAACAAAACTTTCCTTCTCTAGGAAACCAGCTCAGCCACCTCCTAGACTCAATGTTCCCTGGCAGGGGCTGTTTAGCATGGTACCTCTCTGCTAAGGCTGCCTGATGGCCTAAATAATGGTGAATTATAGATGTGTTGAAACAATCAAGTACCAGTAACAGCAGAAGATGCCATGTGGACTCTATTTATCATTTAATGTTCTGTATTAATAGTCATTATATTGCAAAATAATGTAAGGTCTGTGCCAGATGAAATCACTACTTGAATTCGCACAGTACATTACAACCCCAGAGAAGACCAGGGAGTTGGGTGGCTGCACTAAGGCAAGTAATTTGACATCAGAAGCTAAGCCAGCTCCAGGGGACTCTCTCTAAGCTTTCTAGGCAACTCCTCTTGATTGACTGGGAGGAGAGGGGAAAAAACATTTCTCTGCAAGGCAGCTCTGTTAAATACATCTCTGCAAAGGACAGAAGGAATCTTCTCACAGTAACGGAATAGAAAAAGAAAAAAAAAGAGCTGATTCAATCACAAGATGGAAAAATTGCACAGAAATTAACTCTAACACAGGAGCCCTCTTGTACCTTATAAATGCATCACATGAGAGAAAACACTGTAAGGAAGTGAATGCACCACAATTGATAGAACACACCAAGACCTGGTTCAGAAGCACAGATGAAGGTCTCACCAGGACCTTTTTAGAGTCACTGAGGACTCTTTCTGAGAAACCGTAATTCAGAGTCATTCTGAGTTGTCTTCTTTCAGCATTTTTCCAATTACATACATATTTTTTTCTGCCTCTTCCCTTTATTTTTTTTTTAATTCCTGGACAACCACACTTGTAACAGAAGAGAATTCCTGCAGAATGAGCAAGGAGGTAAGTCTGTCTCATTTACTGCCTATAAAATGCAGCTCGAGTTCTGTGATAGTACATTGCTCGGAAGTCATCTTCAGTGATTAATGTTGCTGGTTTCAAGGGAAGCATGAATTTTGCCCAATTCATGTTAATAAGGAACTTCCCGTTAACTTCCAGGGGACTGCAAGCTTTTATACTCAGACCTCAGAGGGAAGAAAAAGATAAAAGAAGGGAAAAAGGAGCCATCAAGAGATGCTATAGTCAAATTCATCAAAGTGAACCAAGCAAGAGTTCCTCCTTTACGTGCTCCAACAAATGTACTCTTTATTTTCAAATGGTCTTTTAAATACTCATTCTTTGATACAAGCAATTCCCTTTGTGACTCTGCAAGGCAGTAAATAAAAGAATAGCCCTTTTTGTTATAACAGCATCTAGAAGAGTAAAAAGTGTTCTTTTTTATGGAACTGACCTCTTAATGAGTAAAAACAAAAAGATCATTTATTGTAAGTGATCCTCTGCCAACAGCCCCCATGCCTGTTACCAATTTCAAACACTTTATGTTCCCCCTCCAGAAAGGCTTTGTACTCTTTCCCACTCATTAGAAGATGGCTATTGTAAATAGCACTTCCAGCATTAATATTAAATACTAAAAGAAATATGTTCAAACCAGGTTATGGCTGTAAGGCAAACTGACAAAAGCCAGGAAATTAATAAGTTAAATCCAGTCCTTAGCTCCTCTGGTGTAAAACAAAACGCGGGACTTAGTGAGGTGCCCAGGGTCAGCACAAATTGTGTGCTTCCTGGCTCTTGTCAGACGATGCCAAAACATCAACCTGACCTAAACACCAGATTTCCCGGGTTTAAAAAACAGCCTTGAATGCAGGGAAGATGGAAAGGCACACCCATCTTCCCCTTAGTGCTCCCCTGGCTTCAGGGAGGGATGAGGCATGGCCAAGGTGCCTGCCCTGGCTCCCAGGGATGGAGAGCATGTCCCAGGGGTGACTCACTGCCTCCTGGGTGGACACCTCCAAGCCACATGCACTGCAGGATGTCCCCTGGATAGCAAATAGTCTCATTTGTTCAGCTTGACCTTACAGAAAAAAAATCAAGAGCTTTATTGCAGGCATGCCAAAATTCCCTTTGTCTTCACCTTGTGAGCATCATGAGCTCTTTCGGGCAGGAGGCAGGGTACAGGCTAGGTTTGAAGGATGCGCTGCCAGCACGCCCAAAGGAGAAGGGGCTTTACAGGGCAGAGGGGCTGCCGGGGCTGACCTGCAGCACTCACACACTCCTTTAGACACCCCACTGCCACACAAGGGACAAACCCCCCATTCTTCCCTAGCAGGAGGGACGGAGGCACGTACCATCCCTCACGCTGGAGCCCAGCTCTTCTGCTCAGCAGCAGCCCTGTGTATCCCCATAGGCTTGGGAAGCCTGTCCCTGGCCTGCTAGGGGCACCCCCCGGCCCTGCCATTGCACCGGCAGCCTGCTGGTAGCTCAAGGAGGCAGACAAAGAGTGAACAGTCTGGAAAATGTTAATTTCATTCTAGAAGTTAAATTACTGTGATGAATGTTGACTTGACAGTCAATATTGTAGTAGATTTTCCCAGTAGGCAAAAAGACAAACTAGGCAGGGACGAAGGGGGAGGGAGAGGAATTTACCTAGAAATATTTTTGGTTTTGTAGAAACAGATTTTCTTGTTCCCTTATGAATGTTATATGTTTAAAATCAGTGGGCTCTGGTACTCGCTTCTAGATCAAGGTGGCAGCAGCTGATCCCTGCATTGCCCTTGAGAAGGGATGAAAAATATCTTGGCTTAAATCCTTTTCCTTTAACTAGCATGTTGGGGAAAAAGAGTTGCGGTACCATAACTAGTATCTTATCTAAACTAGGTTAACTAAATGGCTTTGAACCTCTTGTCATCAAAAACACACTGTATGTCATTATATTTATATTAATTCCTGTTAGTTTAAGTTAAATTGAAAAGAGGCTGAATCAAGCTGTGCTCAGGCTGTCACTGCAGCTTTTTGGACCAGTTCAGCTAACACACATCTTCTCCTAACCCAGTACAGATCTCACCCAGAATGCCCTCAGGACACAATAAATATTTAATTGTATGACAAATATTTTATCTGCCTCAGGTGGCTGACAGGAATACAGGTGGTCAGCTGAGCACAAGCTGAGAGAAAACAGGTGAGTCAACCCCATACTGAAGTGTTAGCTTGTTATTCCATGACGCTCAGTCTTTGAAGAAATACATCTTTTATAACCTAGGAGAATAAGGAGGAGGCTGCTTATGGAATTAAATGTTCCTAGCTTCTAATTAGAAGGAGAGCAATTACAGTGTCATTTAGAAGGACCTTAATTTATTTCATTTTCAGGACAGGTACATTTGTGCTGTATTATTTTCATTCATATGCCAACTAAAACAGGACACTTTTGTTTGTCTGTTTGTTTGCTTGTTTGTTTGCACTATGCATTTTCTTTCACTTTAAACCTTTAAAGGTACATCTTGGCACCTTTCAAGCTGGGAAAAGAATAAATAACAAATAAATATTAAGCTTTGAAAGTGCCAAAACGGAAAATTCGAGATTTTTTTTTTTTAATTTTGCTTCTGTTGTGTTTGGTTGGGGTATTTTTTTTCCTAACGTGTTATTCTTTGAAGCAATGCAAACTTATGGCCTCTTTGGCTGTCATTTACCCTTTTCATGGTGACTTTCAGCAAAAATAAAGAAATAAATAAAACAATGATTCATTCAGAAATCCACAAAAACACTGTAAGCCTTTACTCATGGCCTGGAGCCTTTTTTTTTTTTTTTTTGCTTTTTAGGTAAGAAAAATAAAATCCCCTCTACTTCAGGCTCACAGTCTAAATTAGAGACAATATCATCTAAGCACACACTACATCAAAGCTGAGACCTCAATTAAATCCAGAGTTATTTATTTAAATACAAGTTTCTCATTGCCAAACTACCACTGAAGGGCCTCCAGAGGAACATGGAGGCAATGAGGGGAATTCCATTATTCCCACCCTCCAACCCCCTCTCCTGGGCATAGGACCAACACCAAGAAAATAATACAGTCACCAAATATAGCACAATGGGCTTTTTCTTCCTTAATTACCTTTAAAATTCACAGAGACCAGAGCACAGAGACCCCATACAGGCTTTCTGTGCTATTTCTACATATTAGCACCGGTTCAGCTGAGTGATGAACCTCAGAAAACAGAAGTTTCATAATGGAGCTGCTGACACAGCGAAGAGCAGCCCTGTATAACGCAATGGTTTCAGAGTGGCCGATTCACTCCATCATTTTAAGGAGAGGCGTTTCTCCCTTTGAAAGCCTGCCTTTTGTGTTGCTCACACTCCTACAGGCTGCTCCCTGCCAGACTGTTTGCTATTCTTTGGAGGCTTCTGCTTGCTTCCTACATCAGATGAATTTACCTTCATGTAATTATTTGTTCTGAGAGCTTTGATCTCCACATCCCTTGTAACTGCAATGTAGTCACACTTTGAACTACAAGAAAGTACCAATTTAAGGCTCTTGCTGCAAACATCATAATGGTTAATCCTAACAAAAAGGTGTTAATTGGTCTCCTGGTGATTCTAAGCCACAGTCACAATAGGTTCTTATATTTGTTTACCACCACTGTATTTCCTCCTCATCCCAGTAAAAGTGCATTAGATCTGATAACCCTTTAGGCAGGCTTCTAGTTTTTCAGCTCATGTTTCGATTTAGGGCAAAAACAAATATCTGCCTATGTCAGAGGAGCGGTTCTGGCCTGACCTGATGTGATTGCAACGAGCCGTCTGAGGCTGTGTACTCATGGATAAGAAGTAAAAACCTAGATGACTCCAAAACTCTTTCTGAAGCACAATAGAGCCTCTGTACGAGATGAAAGCTGTTTCTTCATATAATACATTCACTCAAACCTTTGGCCCTACAAAGATTTCATAGAGCTGAGAAGGAGCATTATTGCATTTCATTTTTGGATCCATCTCCTGCTCAGCAGTCCAAGACATTTAAACCAAAAAAAAAAAAAATGCTTAAGCTTAAATAGTTCAAACTAATGAAAAGGGCTCATCATTCTGGACTGCACTATTGTGTTTTGGGGAGATTTTTTATTGTTAAAAGGGTTGTTTTTATAACAAAGCCCTTACAGAAAACACCCTCCTAGCAGAAAATCAAACCACAGTCCCTACTCCTTGAGGCGGGGACATATATTTTATTTGTCTATGCAGAACGTGGTGTGCTTTTAAGCACTCAGTGTGCAAACACGTCTATGGCATGACCCAATGGAAAATTAGGCTTGTTTGCTTTTTGTCTTGCAAAAACAGGGTCCTTTTAACATAAGCACTGAATTCTAGTCACAGTCAGATACACTGCATTCCTCTCTCTCAAAAAAAAAAAAAAAAGTGACACATTTGAAGATTTGAGTGAAGACACTGCAACTGATTTTGTCAGGCCCTCGGGCTGTTTCTCATTGAAACGACAAAAGGACCAGACAGAACTGTAATTTCAGTGCCTAGCTTGCATGTTCCTGGAGTGCAGAGTAGTCAGCTGTTCAACAAAAGATTCCTCAGAAGATAAACATGGAAATGGCGCAGGACACCAACATCCCACTGTGCTCTTCAGACCTCCTAGGGCCATTTCAGCAGTCTGAATGATGAGCAAGCTGCCAGCTCTCCCTCCCACTTTCCCATTTGGAATTCTCACAGGCAATTAAAACATTTTTGTTTACTTCTGCTAGGCCAGCCCTTCCCACTGACCCGCTCTCCCGAGGTGGGGCTTCCTGTTGTCCTCTTCCTGTGATTAGAGCCCTTCAGAGTCAAACACTTCAAAACTCCTGCTGAAAACACCCTGAGAGCCCCAGCTGACTGAGGACAATTCTTGAACCCTGACTGAACTCCCAGTTCCTCTCGGGGTGAACAGGCGTGTAGATTTACTGCAGCGCAGTCTCTGTCAAGCTACGTCCCTACAAAGAGGGCTCTTGAAGACCCATGCAGCCTCCCCACAGAGAGCTTGTCCTCCCTCCCAGCCCCACCTGCAGGGGCCTCCCTCCCCAAGAATGGCCCTTCTTCCACCAGCCAAGGGCTGCCCTTCCTGTCTCTCCCCTAGAGAAGCAAGATAGATCTGTATTCCCCGAATTATCTCTGTAGACAGTTCATTGTACGCAATGCCTCCCCAGTGCTCTCCTGCATGCAAAATACCTCTAAGCCTGCTGATGAGAGACAAAGTTATGTCATGATGACCCACTTCAGACTGCCTCGTAAGCATGGGAATGCAGAAAGGGACTATCGGTTATGAGAGAGGAAGCAGTGTCCAGGAAACCTGATGGGATTAGGGTGACCTATGTACAGGATCCAGGTTGGGGGAAAGGCAACCCTGCTTCTTGCTCAGCCACAAGCAAGGAGCTCACTCCCCTGATGCTCTACATATCCAAACCAGGAGCACTTAGTGATGCTTTTCTATCAATCAGTAAAGGCTTTAGTGAGTTGCTACACACATGAATGCACGCTCAATTGCAAGCTCCTATCCCAGGGTTACAGCAAAGTAGCAGCCCTGAAATTAAAACTCTACTATGAAGGTTTATGTTGGAAAAACATTTGTTTTTCTTTTTCACCTTTGTTTTGCATGACTTCCTACAATCTTCTGAATACAATCCAGACATTTGGCAGCTGCAAGCCATGATCTGAGGCACTGATAAATTTATTTTGCAAAATATCTGCAGTATTCTCATTTCATCACAATGCCCCCTGTGAGAGAGGGGAAGGGGCAAAGGATCCATCTGATTTCCCAGCAATGTTACATTTTAGAGCTTATGTATTTCACATCTGGGGAAGCTGACAGTCACTCTGAAAATGTTTTTGTTCTCACAGTTAAAACTTGAATCTGTGCCTTCTTTTTCTGGCTCCTACAGCCTCTTTTGTGCTCCGCTTTTCTTGTTTTTTTATCTACTGCCATTAGGTAACTAAACATTATATGGGATTTTGTTATGTGACAGTTGTTGGTTTTTTTGTTTCAGTGTTTGGTTGGGGTTTTTTTTGTTGTTGTTGTTATTTCTTCTAATTGGCTTTGAAGTGAAAAAGCTTTTTGAACAAGCTATGCAATATCATCCCAGCTCTCCTGTTCCCAGCCCCACCTTCCTAGGAAAACAAGGGGTTTTACAACAGCAACTTGATACAACAAATCTAGTTATAATCATAGATCACACTTAAAAGTTACATTTCAGGATTATGTAGGTTTAGCAATGAGTCTGGGTATTTAAAGAAAAATCTTGCTACGACAAATGACAAGCCAAAGTTAACACCTTTGATTTCAAAGTGCAGTTCTTAGCTGAGGAGAACAGGTCTCTGCTATACCTTACATAAACATCCCCTTGCAAGTTAAGTGTCTACAAAAAGTCAGTCACAGCATTTTTTTTCTCACCTGTGCACTTCACAGTACGTGCTTGAAGCCCGCAGCTCGTATTACAGCATGAACATGCAAGGAGGGGGATTAAAATTACATGATTACCTGGAGTAGAGTGGAATAGACTGAGACAAGTTTTCTGCTGTTATAACTCTGATGAAGTCAAAGTTAGCAGAGAATTTCAGTCATGTCTGGGGCTCGGGACCAAGGGGTTTTCTTTGCTGAAGAACAGGGCTTCTAGTAGCAATGCTTCAGCCTCAGCTTCTCTGTTTGATTTTACTCTACTTGGTAAAAAATAATCACATATGTTTTTTGGCTGCCTGTCACTTAGTGAAGAACTTCACAGCCTTTGGTAGGTTCATCCTCCTAGGACATGTACAAAGGTAGGAATTTGAGGCAGGAAACTAAGACTCAGAGAGGGTAAGCAATAGTTTAGTGTCATTCACAAAGGTTGTGGGAAAACAATCCTTGTGTGGGGTCTGTTCAGAATCAAACGCACACTTGAATCAGACCCTATTCTCACCCTTCTTTGCAGGACTTTCAGTCTTCAATCCCTAACATTCTGTGATTCTGTGATTCTGTGATGCTTCTTCACAGTAAAACATTTTTCCAAACCATAGTTTTAATTACTGATGTCTCATCTTCTAAGCCAATCCAGAGCAAAACTCTTGATCAAAGTCAGCAGTAAACCAGGGCATAACCAGATACGGAGACAGTGGCAGTTATTTCAAATTCCTTGCAGTGCTGTTGTACTACATGTCACTTAGACACCACAGTGACAGACATGGCAGATATCTCGGGAAACTATTCCTCAGTGATCTTCTAGTCACTGTTCCATTTCTCAGCTGAAGAAGCAACTCGGTCTCTCAAGCTATGCTTCCTCAAAAAGTACTAACGTAATTAAAATTACTAAATATTAGAAAATAATTATCAGATTTTCAGGCAGATATGCAGAGAAATCCGTTTTATCTGCAACTGAAAATCTTTAAGGACAAGCTCTCTCCTTTCAGGTGTCCTGGTACTTGTAGCGGCCAGCATGGGAATTCAGCATTTCTGATAAAGCTCACTAGCTGGTATGCATGTGGCAATAGGCCCGACCACCTAGGAATTCAGGAATGGGAACAAGGTGTGCACCAACGAGCCTGCCAGCTGCTGCCTCTCAGGCAGCCAGTGTGACATGGTGCCTACCAGACGTCTGGAGGGTCCAACAAATGGCTTCATGGAGGGCATCTGGTCCCCAGGTCTCTGCTGCTCCTGCACGGTCGTGTTCAGCTCACTGAGTTTTGCCAGCTGTTTGCATGAAAGTGGGATCAGATCCCAAAGAACAGAATGGGCACCGGCCTCCTTCTCCCATTGTGTTACCTCTCTGCAGCATCCTTGCATCCTTATAACCTGACTGCAGCCTTATAACCACCTCCCTGCTCTCCTCTGATGCCCTTGCTCTTGGAAGGTGCCCCTGCTCTCGGAAGGTGCCCCATGTGCAGCCACAAAGCTGTTCCTTCCTATCGGAAAAGTCTTCCTTGTCAAGATGCAAACAAATATCTCAACTTGACGATTAGGATGCAGAAGAGCCAAGTCCCCTGTTTTGCATTTTGAGTGTCCTTCCACAAGATCTCCATGGTGCTCATTTTTTCATCTATACACCTCTGCTGGCTAACACCCAGAGTACATGTGGTTTTTGGGGACAGGGACTGCCTTTTAATCCTGTTCTTGTACAGCATCAAACACAGTGAGATCCTGATTTCCTGCTCACGATCACAGTCATCAAAATAGTTTAGTTAACAATGTCTTACCAGACACTCAGTTTACAAACATATGAGGACTGAAATTAGAAAGGAGAAGCTTTGCCATCATATGCTTAACTGGAATTTGTGGGCTTATTCTTCCTTTTCAGTGAACTTCCTTTCAGGGAAGAAAGGCTATTCAGTGAGAATGGGGAGTGAGCCCTTTTTCCAACTCTTGACAAGAAGTCTTGACTCAAAACTTTCCACAAAGCATGTAGGGAACTCTGCTGTCTCCCCAGAGGTGAATTCATGCTGCCCCTGCCAAAATGAGGTGGCTTTTTTACTTCGTGTTATCGTCTTATGCACTTTTAAATCCACAGGAATGGTCTGCAAGCACATTCCAGAGGGGATATTGAATATTTTATTGACAGGCAAGTACTAAAGAACTAGTTCCCATAGTCACTACCTGCAAAGTCTTCTCCTCAGGGCTCACACAAGCAGGAAGCCTGTCCCTTCCTACACTGTCCCTGCTGAGAACAATGCTGGGGAAACCCACCACTGCAGCAAGGCTCATAAATCTCTCTGTTGATTCCTGACAGTTTTGCTTGCCTTAAGAAGGAACAAATATACATACTTGAGATGAGCATTCCTAACTCATTATTGGGCCTTTAGAAAGGTGCCAGATGCATTATCTAAAAATAGCTCAGGTACCCATGAGAAAAACTTTTACCTGCCAAACTCTGAGTAATCTGGAGAGGCTATTGCCCAATATGCTTTTAAGAGCTAGTCTGAGAGGCAAACACTCACACCTCAGAGGTTTTGCATATGAACTCTCTGAAGAGGAGGCATTTAAATCAAATTCATTAGGGTAAACACTTTGTTACTGGGACAGCTGTGGGTGCACAGTTCTCTTTAAACTTTTCATCTTCAAGTCTCTCTGTGGCCCATCACGTTTGCACTAGATCATGATGGTCTTCAGTACAGCATCTGTCATACAGCAACTCCCATTTGGACTAATTAATGCTGCCTGATTGACCGCAACAGCTTTCTTATCCCTCCAGTCATGGCAATTAACTGACTCCTCTCAGTCCTTCTGCCATGACTCTCTACGTATAGCCAAGACACCAGACATGACTTTCTAGTCAATCAAATTCCTCCAAAATACTATTTTTTTTACACAAATCCCAAGCCCTAGCCGTGCCAAGCAAACAGATAACTAGTCAGTGTTCTGCCTTGCCATCTTCTCCAAGTCCATATGCATCTTGCTTTATTTCTCTTGTTCGTTCAAAATGTCTCTCATATACTGCAGACCCGAACTCTCTCAGCCTGTCCTCATAGGAGCGGTGCTCCCGCCCTCTGATCATCTTTGTGGCCCTCCTCTAGACCTCCTCTAACAGCTCAATATCCTTCTTACGTTGGGGGGCCCAGACGTGGACGCATTACTCCAGATGGGGCCTCATGAGAGTAGAGGGGCACAATCACCTCCCTCGACCTGCTGACCATGCTTCTCTTGATGCAGCCCAGGACCCGGTTGGCTTTCGGGGCCACTAACACACACTGCCAGCTCGTGTTCTGTTTTTCATCTACTGACACCCCAAAGTCCTTCTCCTCAGGGCTGCTCTCAAGCCATTCTCCGTCCAGTCTGTATTTGTGCTTGGGATTGCCTCGACCCATGTGCAAGACCTTGCACTTGGCTTTGTTAATTTTCATGAGGTTTGCATGGGCCCACCTCTCCAGCCTGTCCAGGTCTCTCTGGATGGCATCCCTTCCCTCCAGCACGTTGACTGCACCACACAGCTTGGTGTCATCAGCAAACTTGCTGAGGGTGCACTTGATCCCACTGTCTATGTCACTGGCAAAGATGCTAAATAGCACTGGTCCCAGTACTGATCCCTGGGGAATGCCATTTGCCACTGGTGTCCATCTGCACATTGAGCCATTGACTGCAACTCTCTGAGTGTGACCATCCAGCCAATTCCCTATCTAGCGGGTGGTCCATCCATCAAATCCATATTTTTCCAATTTGGCCACCAGGATGACAGTGTTAAACGCTTGGCAGAAGTCCAGGTAGATTACGTCAGTTGCTTTTCTTTTGTCCCGTGATGCCATAACTCCATCATAAAAGACCACCAGGTTTGCCAGGCACTATTTGCCCCTGGTGAAGCCATGCTGGTTACCAGTCACCTCTCCTTCATTTTCCATGTGCCTTAGTAGAGCTTTCAGGAGGATCTGCTCCATGATCTTGCCAGGCACAGAGTTACACATGTTCTTTTTGGCAAAGCTGATTTAGAAGTTCTTGTTTGTCCCTCCCACGAGCTGCCCACTTCTCTGCTATGCCACAGCCTTGCATACCCTCAGTTGTGCCATGCACCCCTGTTTGTAACCTGTTTGCAGCATATCCCATGAGCAGTTCTGTCAGCACAAGTGAAAGGGTGGTGGCTACAGAGGAGGTTTGAAAGAATGAATGAGTCAATGAATGGCTGAGGAGGAAGAGAGATTTCTCAGGCTGACTTTGTTGTTGAATGGAACGACATCCTCAGATGTGAAAGATTTTTTGTCTGCCCTCTTGCCAATTATCAGCCCTCCCATATCCATAACATGAGCTGGCACAGCTACACAAATATGTAGGACATCACAGAATAATCAGTTTAACTACTGCTAGAGGCCTCATATCAGATCAGTTCTTCAGAAATCTCTTTGATAAAGGGGAGATTATGGAGCTTTTTCCAGACTAAAGTTGCCAAGCATGTAGTTTGAACAGTGACATTTTGAGACAAAGGGCTTTTACATCTACCTTCAAGTTGTACTGCAAAGTCCCACTCTGGTGATACACCACCTATGTTCTGTACAAAGAAGTTGTACCAACACAACAAAACTCATTCAGGTGTTATCACCAGATTAATTCAGAACTGGCTATTGGCAGCCTAAACCAGGCTGAAAACCAGGTACAGTGCCTCTGACCAGAACCCCTGCATGTTCCTCAGCCCCACCAGAACAGCAGGTCTTACTCAGCCAACAGCCCAAAGCACCACATGAAAGTCCATTTGAACCTTCAGTTTGTGTACATAGACTATGCAGTACATCCAGAAGGCACTGGGCTTCTAGTAGATGTGTTACACAGTGCATTTGGGCATGCACAGGAACCCCACCTCCTAAACACATCAAATTTACTACGCTTGCACTAACCAACAGTGCAGAGCATGTGGAATACCAATAGCAGTCTCAGATGGCATAGCGCCCGTGCCTATCTTCAGGCCTAGGGCTGCAGTACAGAAATAGGGAAGTACCATATAAGTGCTTCTGCTCCAGCTTCCCCCTAGCCCTTTCCTATCTATAACGGTCATGACCACTGCTAAAGGGAAAAACAGTTGAGGGGTACAAACTGCTCAACTTAAGTGCAACCACGCAATGAGCTACCTCTGACCACATACATTTGTTCTCCTAGTCCTGGGCAAGGTACTCTGGTTGTCTCCAGGTAGCTTAATGTTTTCCAGGAGAGCAAAGGATGCAAGTTAAGAACATGGGCCAGAAAGGGACTATGGGGGTTGCAAAGTCCACATGAATTAGTGTTGCCTCATAGGTTCTGTCATCTCTTGATCTGATTACCAGAGAAAGCAAAATATGTAGGAAGAGAATTAAACATTTCTAATCTTTCTTTAGGCAGAAATGGTATAAGAGAAGAGCTGTATTTTGTATCAGGTACATTAACTCCCAAGTAGGTAGCTCAATTCCTGCGAATCAGCAGCAAAACTCCTATTGATTCTAATGGAGCCAGGGTGTAACCCAGTCATCAAAACCAATTTTCTCGTCTTCAGATTCTGTGTTGATCAAAAGTTATGTGTCCTAAAATCTGTGGGACAGACAAGCTAAAGACAGAACAGAATTAAACAGAACAGCATTTTAGACCAAATAACCCTCAAAGTAATAGTGGTTTTTTGTGCACATAAC
Source organism: Pterocles orientalis (assembly GCA_011057875.1). Taxonomy (NCBI): domain Eukaryota; kingdom Metazoa; phylum Chordata; class Aves; order Pterocliformes; family Pteroclidae; genus Pterocles; species Pterocles orientalis. The sequence continues at coordinate 1,099,948 of WKFP01015160.1, forward strand.
CTCTGCATTACAAAATTTACATTGATTAAAGTAAAAGAATTGTGTATCAGAAAAACAGAACAAAATTATCATTAGGGGTAAACTTCCCTTTCTTTTACTTGCATAACCCATAATCCTGCTGAGTCACATGTTTACTGGCAGGTAATATATGAGTTATAAGTACAAAAAAGCTGCATTGGAAAAAACAAACCAAACAAAACCCCAAAACCTCTCCACTATGTAAAAAATGCCACTCCACTATGTAAGATTCCACTGGTGTGGCAGGAATTGATGGGAACATTGCAACAGATTTCTTTGACATCAGAAGGAGCTGAGATAGTGCCTTCCATAGACAGTGATATAAATGCCAGAGCACAGTTGTTACCAACAATTATCTCTCAATTAGCCCATTGTAGAACCAAGATTATTAAGGATTAGTGCATGAGTCTGCCTGCTTACACATAGAACTGCACAAACAAGAAAAAGAGTATCTCAAGATAACAAGGCATTCACTAGATCAATACAAGAAAGGAATGTATTTACGTATTAATGATAAAACACAGTCGAAGGCAATCTAGACAGAACAAATTTTTCCAGTAAAGTTTCAGGGGAAGCAATTGTGTTGATAAAACAAATATTAGGGAAATAATCTCACTCAATGGACAATGAAGTGACAGGGCCAGAAGAGAACAAAGGACTTTCAGAACATAAGTTTTATATCAACTCACTCTGAATTAACAGATAGCCAGGAGTCCTTTCCAAAGTAAGCAATTCTTATACTAACACTGAAGGGGCAAGATACAGTAAAATAAAAATATATGGTAATGGAAACAGTATAGAAAAAGAAACATGTCTGGAGGCAATGACTGCTGAGCAGATAAGCCACTTGCAGGAAACATTTTAAAAGATCCCAGTGGCAGCTTTACAATATTCCATAGATAAAAAATTGCAAAGTGTGTCATAGGTAAAAGGTGAGGGAAAGTGGGGAGAAAAATGCCTTTAAAAAAAGCCACTGAAACTCTTTTGGTCTACCTTAGCTATTTTAAGACACTTTGAAATAATGAACAAAGTGTTCCACCACAGGAAAATATCTTCAATGGGATTGTAACCAAATGGCAAGAGATGTTTAAACATTTGCTTCAATAGTCTTGTGAACTGAATTCGGGGCAAATTTTGGAAGACTGAATACTGTTAAATGAAATTTCTAATTCCACTCTGACTAGCCGAACTGCAATAATATTGACTCTGCATATGAGAAAACCCTCTCTCTAGTGCCCTTTTCTGCATTTGTGTACTCACATTAAAGAGATTTCCTTCTCTCAGGGCCGCCAGATATCCACTAATATACGCAAGAGAGACTTCCTCTGTAGCCCAGGAGAGGGAGGGAAGCCCAGTCCAGACACACCATGGGTCACTAGAACTCATAGGACAAGCAGAGAGCAACCGTGTCAGTCGCGGGATGTTCCTCACAAGGATTACTCTGGTGATCTGCATCAATTAGAGTCCATCCAATAGAAAAATATCATCCCATTAGCTTTGCACTTTTGATTGACCCTTTCACGTTGTGTCAGCTGAAGACGACAGGTTTATGCATCTCCCTCAGGTTTTGTTCCCATCATGCATTAAGGAAATCTGCAGGGACGACCCTGCTACATTCACCTTGCAGCTCCCCCCTATCCATTTCCCACTGTGAACAAAGTCAGACAGCAGCCAAGAACAATCCCTGTCTCGTATGATCACTCACTTCTGCATCCCTGGAACTGCATGAAGACAAGCCTTTTCACCAGACAGCAGGCTGGGTTCTCCTAAACGGAGAAGGTTTCCTGCTGCTTTCTACTAGCAAAAACTTATCTGAACTTTCTCCAAAATGCTGTACAAACAGATCTGAAGAGAGCAAACAAAAAGTCCAGCAATCTACAAGTTCCTCCAGGCATTAGGTTTCTATTTTGAAGGCAGATGCCTCACAAGGTATCTTATTGTGGGCAAGCAGCATATGTCAGTGATACACAGAAAAGTTGGGTCCCTATGCTGAAATTGTTTTAATTCTTATTCTGTAATTTCTCTTTGTTGGTGCTCACAAAGGGTGAAAGAGTACTTGCCCAGAGTTTGGCCTGTAACTGATTGAAATATGGGCCCTGTATTAATTTAATTGTTAAGCATCTAGCTGAAAAAAGGCTTGAGATGATTGATATAAGGATAGTGCTGGAGAAAGTCATATTACAACTTAAAGCATAACAGATTTCACTTGGTGCTATTCAGTGGGAAATTGAAATCAAATACAGTAGCAGAGCAATCTGTCAAAGAAAATTTGTTTCTCTGAGAAGCAGAACCCTCTTAAAAGTACATAACTCACCAGCATATGAAACAAATGACATTTTCATTTCTTTCATTCCTCATGTCTTAAGGATATGGGATCTAATGCATAAGATCCATTATTATAAATCAGAAAAACTACGAGTAAGAGGCAACGTGTATAGGTTACTCTGTGCCTTTAAGATTCTTCTGCACCCAAGGCTTATCTCTCAGCCACATCTGTCTTAGTAAGAATGACATAATGGGAAATTGTTACAGGTTTGAAGAATTTGTAGAAGAATGACTGACTACAGGTTTAGTCATTGCGTTTCTTGCATTCCATAGATAATGACCAGGTACTATCTTCGTCATTAAAATTAAATTTACAGGGTGGCATACTAAACTTTACCAGGTGATTTGGAAGAAAGGGCAGGATATGTAACATACTGGCTTTTCACAAGAACAACAGAAATATTTTGTCATTCAAAGTCACTCCTGGTGACTCTATAGTACAAATCTTGCACAAGAGTCTGCAAGTAAGCGATTCGGTTTGGAGCTTCTCAAGTTTACTCGTGGAGAATAAAACAGACAGTTCAGAAGTATGTTGCACTCCAGTATGCCGATGTTGATTACTCTAAGCCATGAGGAAAGTTATAGAATTCTATTTATCTTTTCAATTAGAAAAGGGGTAGCTTTGTGGTTTATGGCAGCCTGAGGGTGTTGAGCTTTTACTTGCATTTCCTGCTGGTTTCAATGGCAGTAGTTGAGATGGGTTACAGACCCTACTTTCTGAGAGCTCTCACTCAAAAGTTATCACTTTAGAAGAGGCAGAAGATCACATGGATTGCACAACAGCTTGAACACAAGTGGATAGTACTTTAAATTAGTAGGCAGGTTGTGCAAAGTGGTACCATTTGGCAAGATGGTGGCTGGAGAGGGGTACAGTAATCTGCTTAGCATTACAACCAAAGCAGACAGGAACTATGGCTCAGAGCCCTTAGCAAGTAATTTCCTTTCCCCTATCCCACATCACGCCTTCTCATGCATATTCTATTCCCACTCTCTTTTGGACCCAATTTGGCAAATATAATTTGTGGAACTTATCTTGGGGTTAAATTCCTAACCTTGTCATATCAAATCACCAAAGTTCCATACCCCACTGCTCTTTCCAGGTCTGAAATGCTCTGACAAGTCATCCATGCAGTGTGAACACGTATATCACACATAAGTTCTCTCACACAAGAACATGCATTTCACACACTTTTTCTTGTATTGCTGAGCTTGCTGTGTTTTCCTCGTGACACTTTGCCTGCCACTTTATGTTAAACCTGAGTATTACATTTCTGGAGTGAAGTAGAAGTCTCCCCGGTAACAAAAGTATTTTATCAAGAAGAGAGATATGCAGGAAAAGGTCAAGGATAACTTCAACTGTACACTTTCCCATTATATTTTTTTATTGCATTATTTGATATCAGAAAATAAATACACTTGGAGACTATAAATCATGAACTGCAAGCCCATCAATATTGTGTTTCAAAGTGTCACTCTAAACGCAGCAAGAAATCAAAGACATATTGATCCATGCTCTTGCATGATAGAAACACATCACTTTTCAGTTTTGCACTCCAAACTGGTTTTCTGCTGCTGAATACATGTCAGATTTTAGTGTAAATTAGCAAAAAAAGATTTGCTATTTAGGATGGAAAAGGGGATATGTATTTTCCTGTTGCACCCTTCAGTTACATAAAATGTAGCAGAAAAATATTAGTGGGGAAAACATATACTCAAAGATATCAGAAAAGTAGCTCACCAAAGTAAAATGTATGGCTATAATTTCACATAAGTTCTTCATTCCAAAATCTTTGGTTTCTTTCTGTTGCATCAGCATAGGTCACCAGGTCAATGAAATGTCTCCCCTGACCTTCTGAGATGGGAAACAGACTGTTTGGTGGGCAAGCACCGAGAGGTAGGTACCAATAGAAATCGACTAGCCTCAGAGCTTGGAAGAGAAATCCAGATTTCCCAGTCCTCAGGTATTCCCACTTATCAAAGAACTGTGCAATTCATTGGCCCAGACTGTGAAAGATGTTGCTCCTAACATTTGCCCCTTCCTAATAGGTATTGTTTTCTTCTCCAGTTAGAGCACACCACTTCACTGCCTTTGTATCAAAGGTGCTAATGGTCTCTTTTGATATGGTACCACCACACCCAAGAGCAAGGAGGAAGAAACTTATATGATGATCTGATGAGAAGAGCAAAGAGGGAAATGGTAGAGACAGCTCTGCTGTACAAAGCTCCCCGCCACCAGGGTGGGAAAGGTGCCTCTGACTCTAGCAGAGAGAGTGTGACAGCTGTGGTGGAACAAGCCCAGAATTGGTCACAGCAGGCAAACCCTACTTTCTGGGAAACTGCATGGTTCTGGAAATTCTTTCCTTTTTAAATCAGAATGAATGTTTGATGAAAGGTTAGAGCTGCACATACACACTGCCGATGACACTTTTCCAGGCACTCACCTACTGGGAATTCCAGGCTGCAGCTTTCATTATGCCTGATCTGAGGCTGGATTCTGGACCTCCAGTTAATATCCCTCACCACTGGGCTGCGGGCTGGCTTGAATGTGCTCAACTTCTCTCTCTTCCCTTTGCCTTTTAGTTGGGAGCGTGCAAAGAAAGGAATCACCACATACATCTTTTGTTCTTAAATTCTTTCCATAGGCATCTAGCTCCGAGAACTGGCAGAAAATAGGATCCTTAGTCTGATCCAGTAGAATAAGATGTATGTGTCCTCCCATTTCACCCTCCTCCTTTTCTGTCACCCTCTCCTGAAGTCTCAGTTCTCTGTGAGAAACCTTTTCCAGTCATAACTTCAACAAAGCTTTCTCAAGAAAGTTTTCTTTTCAACAAATCAGCATTTTACAGTTATGTTTCTCATGACAAGAAAACTTTCCACCTCAGCCTTAGTAAGAGCTTTCTCTGAGACAGGAAGAAGTTTATTGTTACACTTTGCTGACACCATTGAGCTTGTCATGCAAATAAAGTCTCATTGACTGTGTGTGTGAGCCCTTGAAGATAAAGCCCCAGCTTTTTGCTATGTAGCAGCAGTCTGTCTCAGGCAGCAATGTTCCTGGCATCCCACCAAAGTTCGTGGAAAGTTTGTTATATGTTTCAGCAGGCTTTGGTTTAGACTTTTCCTGTATAACCAGCAGGCTAAGCCAACAGAGGATATACCCACCTGAATTTAAAAAAAACAAAACATGGCATATTAAAATAAAAACAAAATGGCACCTAGTGATTATCCTACCTTGGCACTTGTGTGGCTTCCTTGAAGAGATCCAGCTTACATCAACAGTATTTCCTGTTACAATGTTGAAAAAAAAATAGAATTGTTCCTCATGATAACTAAATGTGGTGCTCTGTACACTTATAAGGAGTGGGTGGATAAAGATTACGAGTGTCCTGACATCCTGTGATCCTGGGGTTGGCCGAAGAACTGCAACCATAGGCCTGGACAGCACTGAACAGACTGCTGCCCATGCCATCCTGTCCCAGCATGTCCTCAGTACAAAACAGGGAGGAAAGATAGGACTGAGCTGTCATAACTAAGACTCCTTCAGGCTTTTAGTGCAATGGACCATCACAAAAGGGCCAAAGATGTTTTAGGATCCCATGGCCCTGAAACACTGCCTAGAAACTAGGACCAGTGACCCAAACAGCCAAACCTGAGAAGATCAATTAATTACTCTACTACATTCTCCAGCGACCCAGAACCCACAACTGTGACCTTGGTCTGCTTGAACCTTGCAACCAGCGAGTCCCCAGATAACCACAGCCAACAGTTTTGTGGTATGTGGAATCACGATTCTGACCCCAGGCTCCTAACAGCTCTAGTGAAGCTGACTGCCTTTTTCCCTAGGAGCATCAGGAATGACTGCGCTGAAGGCAGTAACCGCACTGAATGAACCTCCTGCCAGAGCAGCACAGAGCACCCAAACCTGCACGCCTGACTGCTGCTGGGGGGCTGGAATTCAGGCTTTTCTGTCGCTACGTACATGTGACTTGCTCTGCACAAACTAGACACTGACTGCATTCCAGTAAGGAGGTAGGGGATTGAACAAAACAGGGCTGGAAGGGACTGCAAGGGGTCACCTTACACATCCCCCTGCCTCAAGGCAAGCTCAGCTCTACTTAAACCATTCCTGACAGATGTGTGTCTAACCTGTTCTGAAAAACACCCAACAACAGACATCCCACGGCCTCCTTAGGCCATAAAAATAACTCTTCCTAATCTTGCAGAACTCAGCCCAACACATGTACCAACTTACTTAAAGTAAAAAGATGAAGGGGAAGTCAACTTTTAAATGTCCAAATGGGATTTAACTTCTCAATTTTAAGGAACGCCCCCATGGATACAAGGGTGACAGCAGAGCGTCACACACACATTTGTATTGAAAGAGAAGGAGCCACTCTAGAGCAGCCAACAAAGGAGTGGAGGCCAGCAGCTGATTTGCTCTGAAATAACAGTCCAGTCATAACTCTGGACTATGCTATTCCCTCTACACCAGCACTGCTCCAGGCACTTAGAAAGTGCCTGTGATCCACCTGAGTGCACATAAGTGCATCAGCCCCTTTCTGCTTTGCAGAGCAGTCTTCAGCTGCAATGCCAGAAAAGCTGACAGCCTCCGAGCCCGGAAGGACTGGTCTTGAGGGAGGTCCAGTGTGACATTCCCACAGTCTCTCGCTTGGGAGGTCACCAGGAGCAATTGGTGCAGACAGATGCTGCCATTTCCATGGGATCCTACCTTCTCTGGGAGACAGGAGGGAGACAGTTACCCCACAGTAGGTGAATGGTTACTTTAACTGATGCTGGAGGAAAAAGCAAAATGAAATAACATAACTCTGCGTAACAGCATTTTCCCATTCAGTATGGATTGTGTATGTGCATCTGTATGCACGTGTTCAAAAAAGTGAACAAGAGACAAGTCGCATAGAGGTGAACGTCAGCTCCCGGTTTCAGACTTTTCAATAACTCCTGACTTCCATTTTTCTAGCTGGAGTGGAAGAGACCTTAGAACATAGATCCTACTTGATTTCAAGACTGGTTTTTGGGAAGAAAAAAAAAAAAAAGAAGGGTTCTTCCTTGATATCCTTGGGCAAAAAAGGGTAGTGTTTATTCTTTCATGTGGCCTTCCACCCCACCTGTAGAGTGGCTGCACACTGGTGGTGTTGAACACAATTAGAGTTCCACCCTCCATCCCTCAAAGTTGACGTGTCTTGAAGTTGTCTTCACAATCACCCTGAGGCTATTTAAAACGTTTTTGGAAGCCTGCAAAATAGAAATTAATACAACACTTAGGAGAGCAGCTGCTTGATTTTAGTGTAAGTAGATAAGCCATTCTTAGAAAGAAGGGGAAAGACAGTACGACTGAAAAACAAGTAGTGGTGTTTATAATGGAGAACACAGCAGAGCAGGAGAAAAGCTCCTCTGTGACTGGTAGATTGATTAGCCTCATCCAGATAAAACACACAAGGAATGTGCATCCCTGCTCTTCTCCCTGGAAATGCAGTTAGGTGAGACATAGCTATGAGTTACTCCCAAGCAGAAGTGTACTTCCTGAACTACATGACTACGCCGAATTCATCATATAGCACTAGCTGCACAACACTGGATGCCCCAAAGCTTCCCCCTCACACATGGCTGCGAGTTGCTTTTGCAATACCAGTGACCTGAATATACGAGAGCAAAGCTCTCAGAGAGAATTAGATTCAAGGGGCTTGAAGCTCCCAGGAATCTGAAAGAGCTGGCATTTAGGTCTTCATGGCCCACTAGAGCCAGTTAAAAGGTCAGAAATAAAAGGTTATTGACCTGTAGATTTTCTTGAGACTCAAAGGGCATCATGACTTCAGGCCTCGAGTTCTTCTCACAACACAGGGATCATGAAGGGGTTTGCAGGTCACCGACCCCATAGCATATGAAATTAGAAAAATGACTGGTAAATTTACTCTGCATTTTATTTGTTTGCCATTGAACGTAAATAAATTACTAAGCAATTATCACAAAATGGGAAAGCTCATGAAGGGCACAAGTAATACTCACTGCAAGAAACACTAAATGACATTCTGTGGCCTAAATTATATAGAGCCAGTCAAATGAGATCATAAGGTCCTATCTGACTTACACGCTACGAATCTGTTGTTTGCCTGTAGCAAACCTAAGTCTCTCTGTGTCTGATTTCATTTTTTTGTTGTATTCCTTAAACTAAATCTCCCAAGATTGTCTGAAAATCTACAGTTACCCTTTCTTCAAACAGATACAGTCCATGCAACAAAACATATTATTATATATTACACACAAGAAGGGTTTGTTCTTGACATGTTGCCAAGAAAGCTTGAGAACACAAGTCTCTCTATCACTTTGATCATGAAAGGCAAGTGGCTCCAGTTATTTGAAACTGTATTTGACAGGATGGAAGTGAGATAGGAAGTGAAATGTTAAACTCCACCATAAAGATCAATGTTGAAAAATGTATAAGCAAAACAGAACAGAAGAAGTGGATTTTCAAAAGTCAATACAGTAAGAGCAGGGAAAGACTCTGGTACACATTTATCAAATATCCCTTTAAAAGCCTGGCCCTGATGCAAGTGAACTCTTCATCATTGCTGTGCTCAGAGCACCCTGGCTAATTCTAGAAAGCCACTCGCTGGCAACAGCAGATTGCTAGTGTTTAACAGTGCTAATCGTCATCAAAATGCTGCTGCAGCTTTATGAGCACCTTTTCACCCACATTCTTCCCCCACAGCAACTAAATCCTTGAAGTCAATAGAATTAGTCCTGATCCTGGCTAGTGGAAATGAGAGGGGAATCAGTGCCTTGTCCCTTTGAGTGAAAATCTCTGTAATTGTCTTGTCCTAACAGAAAAGCAAAAGCCACTGCCTGAAGAAGTTACCCTAACTTTCAGCTGGACTTCGAATAATTTGCACGCAAAGGAAAGCCTTGGAGAAATGACATCAGAAGTGCATGTTTATTTTAGTTTGGTTCTTCTGACATTACTTAGCAACTCAAGTTTTGCTTCAGGCCAAAAGCATATTACACAGATGAAAGACTAATAGCTTATCTAGCCAGCCTGACGACTATTAGGATAGTGCTGAGCAAGAACAAATTTTTGAAATTGAAATAGTTGAGATTTTTTTAAAAGAGATGAGGAAGTCTTTGTGTTTTTCTCCATGTTTAAAGGCCATAAGCAGCCAATATACTAATGAAACAGAACCAGGCATTGTGGAGACTGCTGATGTGGAGTAACCTGTTATCTCCAGTGACATTTTCACCTATTCACAGGTTTGAGAACTCTCATGTGGATCTGCAATATTGACACTAGCCTACTGGGAAATCCATTTTCAGCTCACATATGAGAATCAATGACCTTCAGTCACTTCTAACTAGAGATCTATGGGTCCTGACCCTAAGCCACCAACCATCCCACTATTGTTCAATCCAAGAAAGTCAGTTTCAGCTGTTAGCTTTTTTTTTCTTTCCCCAGTGAAAACTTCATCACAATTCCTTTGAAACCAAAGTTCACATCAACATTTGTGATATGAAGCCTGGAATAACATATTAAAATGTCAAGAGCTGTTGTAGAGATCTCTGAGCCAAAATCAGTGACAGACACTGTTGCAGAAATTTCTCTCATGGGTTCTGAGTGGATTTTGGAGAAGGAAGAAAAACAGGACATTGCCATCATATCCTTCTAAGGACAATAAAAGAAACGGAAATGTGGCAGTAGGCCTTAGAATGAACATGTAAAAATCAACAGCCCTGTCCTGGTGTCCATAACTCCTCCACAGCAGCATAACGGCAGAGCCCCCAAACCTATCTCAACTTGATCTTTCCACTGTTTCCTTTCATTCTGCCATCTGACAACACTCATTGCCTGTTTCCCATGCTAGACATCTTGCTTGGGGTGTAGGAATCATCTTTTGGTCCATGTTGGAACATCTGCATACACCAGGCAGATCTCATTGTGTGGGGTGGGGCATCCTGACATATGGTATTACAAAGATAAGAAATTACTTTTTGCTTTTGTTGTATTTAATAGTAGCTAGAGATACTGCAATCATTAATCCCAGCTATGACATGAAGCCAGCAGGCCTGGATTTTATGTTCGTGTTGTTTCCCACCATTTACTGCTGAATGCCCCCCCTCTGTTCCATTCCTGCTCAACAATACTCGTTGATCCCCTCTTTTCCTTCCATAACTTGGCCATTGCTAAGAGCTGAAAGACCTCTCCTCCACAGCTCATTATTTAGTAGCTGTTTTCAAATTGCATCCAAAAGCAGAGCTGGCTGACATATACCCTGAAGCAACAGAGAGAGAGTAGGAGAGAGAGCAGTTCCCTGAAGAGAGAGCCACAGGACCTCATCGTGTTCTTCGACAGCTGTTCCAGTTAAACATTTTCCTCCAGCTCCCCTAGCTCTTCTCAATCCCATGCTTGCAGAGTGGGGATCTGGACACTACTGCTGCTGAGGTAGCACCAATGCTGCTCAGTAACTCTTGAAACAGAGGCAAAGGTTCATCCTAGTGCATTGTGGTGGTGATTAGAGCAACTGGGGCATTTTCACACAGATTAATCCAACAACGCTAGTATATAACTATTTAAACTGTTTTTTGAATTGCCGTAACTGGTCAAACCTGTTCTAACAACTGCTTATGGCTTTGAGAGCAAGCAACTCCAGAGAAGCTGCTGCTGGAGGGGATCTGATGTTTCAAATGGAAGTATTTTACACCAGTTTGGACTTTCTCCACTTTCACATTCAGGCACCTGCAAATGAGTTTTGGGACAGGGCAAAGTCCTACACCTATCTCCCTAACTCAATCATCATTCTTAGTTTGCAGCATTGGAAACATTTTTTTCCCACCTTAGGAAAACATAACATTGTAGGCAGAGTGCATATTCCCACCAGGTATTTTAACATAAACTGTTAATGACTTGTGACTTCCTTATGCAGTCAAGCAGAGAAGACTTGTTTCACACTAAGCAGGTAAGCAGAATTCAAACCAGATGGTTCCAAAAAGGGGTGGCATTGAGAGAAGCAGGATTAACATAATTTAATACACCTAAGCAGGGGGGGCAAAGCATGAGAGGAAAATAGCAATTCACTGACAGCCTTCAGTGCTGACTTGGAAGACAAGAGAAACAGCTCACCATCTGGAGTCCTACAAAAATGTTGTCAGTTAAGTTCTTGGAACTACTTATAAACGTTGACCCAGAGCATTCATTTAATATAACAAGGTTCTTGGTCAGCTTCTAGATTGTACAATTGGACTGTAAACACACACTGCAAGGCACTAATCATGTAACAAGGAGAAATCAGCCATGAGAAGACCACTTTAAATTTCATGAGCCATCATGTGAATCCAGTTTCACCTGCCTTCCCAGTTCAAACAATAGAACTGCATGGATATATGGATTTAAACAAGTCCTCCCTTTATGTAGTAGCAGCCCAAGCTGGAGTGGAAGGATCATTCAAATTAAAGCTTTTCGTAACACGTTACCAACACCTCACTTCACTTGGACAGGGAGCAAACTGATATTTGTAATCAAACTTAAATCTAGTTCCAGTCATTAAAGGGATCTTTCAAGTCTCCTCCTCAGTGGCAAGACTCTATTTACTGGTTAATTATAGGCTGTTTCCTAAGCCTTTGCAGAACAGACATAAAAAAAAAAAAAAAAAAAAAAAAAAAAAAAAGAATGCAAGGATGAAATTATTGATTAGGCTCTAACCAAAAGCAAAGATTTACATTTATCCACTAACTCATGTGTGCCTATGTTTTGAAATGTCTTGTTTTCTTTGATACACCTGAGGGTGAGAAGGAAGGCACATGTCTCCCAACAGCTTCATGGGCACAGCTGAGCTTACAAGAGCCTGTGCCACAGCTGGGGTGAGCGATGAGCTATGGTGCTGGTGCACCTAGGCTCCCCCATGCACCAGCTGCACAGCAGGTCCCTCCACTATCAACGCTGCAGGGGACCCCGAGCATATCCAGGTGTCTAGGGAGATACTGTATGAGAAAGGGTGAAGGACAGTAAGGGACAGATTAGCACAGCTGCAATATTAGCACAACTGTACAACTGTCAGACCAATTGAGGAAGGAGTATGTATGTGATATCTTCAGATGTCAACATTATTTCACTTTGAACAAACTTTCCTATGCTTCATTCTAGCCATTTTGCTCATTAGTTTTTAGAGTAAGGGTGGTCCAGTAATTTGAATGCTGTTTAAGGCTCTAGAAGACCAGGATTTTTTTCTGTCCCACACCACAATGTTCCTTTATAACCCCTTGTTATCACAGCATAAGACAGTACAAATTACAATTTACATGGCTATACTCCTGCTACTGCCTGTACTGAAGTGATTGCACAGTAAAATTACCTCCTGTATACAAGACTCTCTGTCCCTCTTTGCCAATGCACAGCACAGTCTCCCCTCATGGTCCTGTTACAAGAACAAATACACTAGAAACCATCTGGGATACATTTCAGTGGACACAAAATAGGTCTTCAGACAGAGGAGCATGTTTGGGATGTTCTTAGATCCTAATACTAAACTGCAAAATCAGACTTTCCAAAGCCATGATCTTAAAACATTTTGCTAATGCATCTAATCAGTTAAAGGTAAGTTCTTGCAGATTCAGTGCTGAATTGTCTACAGAGTGTCGTTCCATCAGACAGAAATGAGTCCTCTTCCTGCCTCAAGCCAACAAGAAGCACTGTGTGCGGGACAAGACAGTCCAAGCAGAAGCTGCTACTGCTTCAGCTAATATACTCTGGCCCTCTATAACACTTAATTCCTCAGATTTAGAATAATGTTATCAACTCCCATACAACTTTCTGACAGTCCAGGCCCTGAACAGAAAGAGTGGCAGTCTAGCCACAATATATTGTAGGGACTTGCCAATTCTCTCCAGTTTGTTGGTAAAAATATTCACCAGCATTCTTCCTCATAAATGTAGGATTCTGAATGTTTGCAGTAGTTTACTGCATAATATAATATTTAATTTGACAATACTTCTCTACCTCCCAGATAGGTTTAGAAAGATTTATTCATTTCCAGTGCAGATGTCTGTTCTGTCCTACACAGCTTCTTACACCATCTTTATCAGCATAAAACTAAGTGAATTCAAGCAGTATGCTGAGCATATGTGGGTATTGCAAAGGACAGCTGAGTATGAGGGCAAGGGATGCTTTGTAGGTATGCACCTGTATTTATATATACACACAGGATGCTGTGCTTTGGTTTAGAAAAGTGGTGGAAACATGACCATAAAGGCAATTTAGTGCGCCTTTGATTCAAATGAAATTAATGTAACAGTTTCCTGAAAACCCTGTTGTAACTTACTATCCTGCGCACCCCAGTTACGCCTTCCCTCAGAAGTCCTATCTCCTGTACAGGCAGTCCTAACCTTCCTGTGGGGGTGCCGGGGAAGCAACGCAGACTCCAGCCTGGCACCTGTGGCACTCGGTGAGTTGACAAAACACAATGCACTGCAAGAGTCACACACCACAAGTCAGCTTTATGAAGACAGACTTTGACTACTGTAACAGCTTAGCAAATAGGCATGCAATAGGGATAAAATCTGATACAAAAGCATCTTGGCGGCTTGCATTGTGTACCTGAATCAGATGTCTTTTTTCAGATGCTTGAATCTTGCTGAGTATTTCGGAATAGAGGCTGCATAAAAGATCTCCAGAGACAAGGGCAGCTGTATAGAGGTGCTCCCTGTGCTCGTTGTGTTCACAGTCCTGAATTCAGAACAAAACCACACTCCTGGTATTCAGAGGGCCCTTTGCCTTGTTCCTGGCTCTTGCCATGTCATAGTAGTTTGCTTTTCCAGCAGGCATCATCTTGTATCTCCGCTGGATTGAATGTCTCCCTGTCCTTTGCATAGTTGTGGCTGTTAAAAAGTTTCTTTCTCTACCAGACAAGTTAGCTTTCGGAAAGCTCTACCTCAGCCTCCTCAGCCCTCCCCACACATCTCCTTTCAGTCATTCTGCTTATTTAATCTTCCCCTTGGACTCCTTTCTCATCCATAGCAGGGAAGTGTGAAAGACAAGTAAATCTTCAGCTGTCATCACTTCTCCCCTGGCGAGAAGAAGGAGTGACAACCTGGCCTTTTCCCATGGCTGAGCAAACTAGAACCCATGGGCTACACGTTTGTCAGTGAATTAAACCACTGATCTGTTGTGCTTAACTGTTACAACAGGTCTAGGCATACTTTCTGCCAGGGCAAATTCACATTATCCTAAATATTAGTGATTTATATACATTATGATTGATTGATTGATTGATTGATTGATTAGCAGGTTCTGTTCTTGTAATGGAATGTTTTACCTCTCCATTGCATACTGTCCAACAGGAATGATCTGTCTCAATTCACTGATCAAAAACTGATCACAACCTGCAAAAGGCAAATCCTGCTGTAGTTAAAGTCAGCGAAGTGCAATGCCATGCAGCTTGCTCTGTTTGTCTAAGTCACTCCAACGCCCAGCATCAATCAAGAGGTGAAAGTTGCTGACAAAGGCCACCTTTCATAAACGCTTTCTCATCCCACCACTTTCTCAGCCCTTTCGTTCTCCTTTGGGAAACCTTTCTGCTTTGTTCCCAAATTCTTCTCAAAAGTTCATTTCTCAGCAGTGCCTAACAAAGTCCCACCTTCCCTTTGGAGTACATCACAGTTCCCCATCACCTTCTGGTGTCCAAAACAGTCAAAAAGCTATGAAACCTCATCCTTCCATTATCCACAGGGCAGAACATCCAGAAGTCGCAGAGCATCCCCTCTGCACAACCCTGCCGCGTCCTGCAGCAGCAGTCACATACAGCCCAAACTCCTCCTTGCTGACAGCAGGTACAGTCAAGAAGTACTAAACACACTTTAGCCAAGGCTATTCAATACTCTATCATGAACTGGACACAAAAGACGAGCCTATTCAAAGCACACAAGCATGTCTTCAACATTTAGAAAAAAAGGGCATGAGACATCAGATAAATAAAAATTCCCCTTCTTGGAAAAAGGGGATGTTTGTGAAGGCTGCTCTAGAAATTTGCCTCTAAAACATGAAGAGGTCCAAAGAAAAGGAAAAGGCTTCTTTAAACTTTCGTTTGCTTATGTATCAGTGTGACCTTTCAAGTTGCATTTCATGTCTATACACTGGGCTGGTAAATAAACCATATTTTCTGCTCTCTGTGTCAAACACAATACACTATTTACTCACTTGCTAATAAACATATTTCTCCTAATGAAGCCTCTCATCCCATTGTTTTAGAACTTGCAGCAACACTTCTTCTGCCTACAATGTATCAGTGCTGTAACAGTGCACTATTAGCAAGTTTTGTACTTTGATGGCTGTAGGTCTATGTAAGTCCTGCTCTGTTTCACACATCCCATCCATTTCCTACTAATTTCTTTGTGAACGCTACGTTACCAAAAAGACACAGAATCCAGATCTCAGCTACTGGCAAAAAGAGACACCTACCAGCTAATAACAAGAAATATTCTCCTTCCAAGCCCTACATATTTTAACGTATTTGCTAGCCAACCCTTCCTGCACTGCCCCAGGGATTATCTACCTTGTCCATTGGAAAGACATAGCCTGTATGTCTATAAAATAACACTGATTTCTAGGTGTCTGCCTTATCATAAAAAGACTGACCCCTATGTTATTACACTCTGAAAATATTATCTATATGATGCAGCAGCATACTATACCTCTGAAGACCATATACATGGTTAATATATTTAGGGTTCATATAGCAGAAGTGCTAAAGAAGACACAATATATGGAGTTTGTAGTTCAACAGATAACTCTTGTTCCACAAGAGGCTCTAAATTAGAGCAGCTATACTATGATAAGTCATTCTCATTTTAATTTAGTACAAACCTTGGTTAGATGGGTCATAGCTAGCCTCTACCACCTCATACAAACCATACACAAATATTGTAAACAGCTTCAATACAACATCCTTTACTATAATGCCATTTCAGCAGATGATTTAAAAAAGAGAAACACTTGTCTGTCTTTAAAACACAGCTGAACAGAAAAGATGTAGTCAATGACTTGATGGGAGATTGTGGAGACTCTCCAGAGCAATGCCCAGTGACAGCAAAAGAGGTGGTAGGCACAAACTGAAATATAAGAAATTCCACTCAAACATAAGCAAAAATGTTTTACTGTGAGGGTGGTAAAACACTGGTGTAGGTCACCCCGAGAGGTTGTATCATCTCCATCCTTGGAGATATTCAAACCTGGCTGGACATGACCCTGAGCAACCTGCTGTGGCTGACCCTGCTGGGAGCTGGGGCAGAGGTTGGACTGCTCCATCTCCAGATGACCCTTCTAATCTAAGCTCTTATGGGATTCAGTGACTGTGTGATGCTTGAGTGAGATGGATAGACACTCATTTTCAGCTCTTCATACTAATAAAATTATGAAATCACTATATGCACCATTTAAACTATAAAATCATTATATCCACATTTTCCAGGTCCTGCAGGTGTGCAGGTCCTGGGTTGAGATCTTCTGTCCCTTGCTGCAGGCTCGGGTGACAAATGAGGCAGACAGAGAGCACTTCCCAGAGCTGTGGCTGCTGGCAGACAGGGTAACTTTGAGATCGGTCACAGGCTGCTGTGGGAGAGGCAGTGTTCAGTTTAGGGCAACTTCAAGGAAACCCTCTTCTATCCAGGAAAGCAAAGAGAAACTTCTCAGAAAGATTAGTTATGCCACAGGTGCCTGCTGCAGGGTTTCTTGCAACTGCTCTGATCCATTTTATAAGGTGATTAACCCATGTTAACCTGCTGGTGTTCAACAGCACCAGAGAATGGGTGGATCACTAGTTGTGATGGCCATAATAATGGAAAGAAATACATTTTGTGTCTAATTCTTCACAAATACTGTGAAATCTCAGACTGGGCTGCCAAGATCACTAAGTAGCTAGTCTCTTCCTATTTATTCAGAAAAGAAAAAGTAATACCATTTCCCTCTCTGCCAATACAGTTCTTGGCAACCTGCTGGAATGTACTTTATACTTACTTTTTTTTTTTTTTAATTTTTAATGCACACACCAGTATTGAGATGGGAAATTTCAGTTAAGACATACTATATTTCCGCATTTTATCCTGTATAGAAACCAATATAGCATAACTAGAAAAGTATGCTAAATCAATTCTAAAAATTGCCATCTAAAACTTATTAACATTATATTGTTTACATATTTGGTATTAGGATTTCCCAAGCCTTCTCAGTTTCTTCCTGTCTAATGTGTTGTTCAAGCACCCTTAGGAGCAGGTAATCTCTGTTTGTCACACAAACAATCTTATTGATGCCCTCCATAGAAAAAATAAACAGTTTGTCCATTCCTCAACCCTTTATATCAGTACACTGCAGTGCTCCATCATAAAATAGTTTCCTATTACCAAGGCCTCAGTCCTGCAACTGATGCATGCTAACATTATGGTCTCTGAATGAATCCACTGAACTCAATAGAAGTATTCACACTGTGTGAAATTAAGCACACACAGACATGGTCACAGGGTAAGGTGGTATCTGAGATGAGAGGGGAAAGCTAAGGCATTTTGTAGGCAGGCTTTTAACCAGAATATCTGAACAAAAAAAAAAAAAAAAAAAAAAAAAAAGAAAAAAACAAGAAATCCATTGTTTGCTATTCCAACTAAGTTAAAAATTACTCTTACAATATTAAATATTCTTGTTACAGGGCTTGACTGTGCAATTGTCTAAACAGCCAGATAGTTTACCTCTGAATTTATAAAGCCCACATCACAGTTTTTAATAGTTTTTTTTAACCATAAATATTTTCTCTTCTTACAACTTTGAAAGGGATTAGAGCAGGAGAAAGAAATTACTTGTTTTTCCAAGGACTGAAGTAGCTGCAAGGAGTGAGAAAAAACGCCTCATCTTATTGGCATCTACATTTGTAGTTATCTGAAGCTGAACTTCAGGGCAGAGTCAGGATGCAGGGCCATGCCCTTAGTTTCTGGGGCTGCAATCAGCTCTGAGCCATCTGTCCACCAGTGACAGCAATTACAGACAGCATGGCTGCTTCTCCCCATTTTCTGCCTGTGGTCCTGGGCAAGTAAGGCCAAGCTGCAGCTCGACACAACCCTGAACAAGGCAGAGGCTTGAGGTGAGCATGACCTACCCTTTCCTGAAAGCAAGATGGACTGTAGATACCCACAAGCTTCTGATTAATAAAGTCATATTTTATTATAGCATCAAACAAAGTAACTTTTAAATAGAAACACCCAAATGCACTCTGTGAGGTAAACAAAGTCGAGATGCTTAGACACAAATACTGTTTTTTCTTGGAGGAATTGTGTGAGACAGAAAAATATGGTTTTTTTCCTGCAGCCTTGCCTGGTAAGTCCAACAATTGTGAGAGTTGAAGAAACCCTACAAAATCTCCTCTGGGTCACCAGGAAACTCTCTTCCTTCAGCATCTCAGAGGCTTTGCATTAGGTCTTCTCCAACTGGAAAGAAGCTCCCGTATTTCTCAAGCTACCATGGTCACCACTTGTGCCATCAACACCTTCATCCCTGCCATCCCCATAGACCAGAGCATCTCCCACAAGCAGCTGGTTTTACCCAAGTAGATCTCCCTCCACCTGCACTGCCCACCTCACTGAGATGCTTCAGCCAGCAGGATACAAGCAGGTAGGTTTTCTGGCCACTGCCAAGTTACACCCTGAAAAAAAAGCTCCGCTTTTGTATAGAAAAGCAAGCAAACCAAATGTCCATCACAAGGAGATTGGAAAAAAAAATCTGCAAAAAACATCAGGACAGGCTTACCTACTCTGTGACTAAAGGGGTGGCATTTTCACTGAGGTGGGAGGTGGGGAGAAGGGAACTATTTCTACCAACTCCAACTGATTTGCTGAAAATGCAAAGTAGCTAATACATTCCGACATAAAATACCCCTGGCAACAGGGAGGGTGTTTGGATGCCCACGAGCAGGGTGAGGCAGTCCCTGCAAGAGTGTCTGCATGCGCCCAACTGTTCCAGAACCCTGTTTGCAGGATCAAAGTTGAAAGGCACGTTTCAGCTAAACAGAAGAGGACATACATCAGCACTGATGACTAACCCTTTAAAGCTAACAAAACACTAGCTAACACAACACATCGGAACTTACCTTATGACATGAGTATTTTGCAAAGTTAACCAGAAACGCCAGATACTGCCAAGCAGTATTCCAAACAGCTAACAACTGCAAGCCATGTTAAAAACAAGCTAAAGCTCTGCTATTCAGGTAGAGTGAGACAAAGGCAGATCCTCTGCAGGATTATCATGCCGTGGGATGCAGCTGCTGGACCACATTCAATGGTGGGCTGGGCCAACAAGTCTAAGAGGAGTTTACACAAGAAGGGGATGGAAGAGCAAAGATGGGGTTGAAGGAAAGGCCTAAGCTGGCACGGAAATGAAAGCTGAACAACTATCCTGTGTGCCCAGGGACGCTTCCACCAACACACCAACCTCCTCTTGCCCTGAGCTAGGCCACTCCAGCCAGCCATCCACCCTAGGAGAAAATCTGCATTGCCCAAATCCCTTCAGAGCAATTCCCAGGCTCTAAACTGCTCTTTCCAGTGTTTTTAAGACAACATGTTTCTGGTTTTGGAATGGAAAAGAAAGCCTATTGTCTTTAAGACAGAAAGTCCAACCTGTGTCTCCTTTTACTCAGGACCTCTCCATACTGGTAGGGATGCCATGGGGCAGGATAACATTTTGAGGCTGTGTAAAATACTCTGCTACCAGCAGCTCCCCAAACCTGTCTGCTTCCTATCAACAGTCTTCAGCTAAAGAGGAACCATCTGCCTGAAGAACTGTTGTCCCTCACTGCTATATAAAAGCCAGGTCTCTTGTGTTTACCTTGTGGCAAGTCCCCTCTAGTTCTGTTAGTCCTGGGAAACATCTCTGTAAATAGTTTAACCCTTTCTCAAGCCAATTAACAACGTGAACGAGATGACAAAGCAGCCTGACATCTTGTTGACTGGTGGAGTGCATGCAGTGGCTCCAGAAGGTGCTGAGACACCAGAGGAGGCTCTGCTGTGACTTCTGTCACATTCTTCAACAAATGCCCCATGCCTCGGCTTCCTGGCCCAAGGCTGGGACTAAATATTTTTGCTTCCTTGTGAACCTGTTGTTGGATGAAATGTCATGAGATATGTTGAAATCTCATGGAAGGAGTTGCAGATTTGTAAAATCTTAGTTTGGATTTGTGACTCTGGCTTATATAAATATCTAATTGCAATTAAGTAACACAGCCAACTATAAACTTGAGAGGACAGGCTATGACCCACAAATTCCACAGAGTGATTACAAAATATCTAATGAACTTAATCGAATACACAAGTGTTAAGTAATTTACTAAATGTCTGATAACACAAGAGTAGGATTAGGAGGGGTCCTGGCAGAAATTCCAGTACCATTGCCTCCTTCACAGCTCCCCATTGCTTCAGAGATAAAGATTATGGTTTCTAGGGTAACTAGACACACACACAAAAAGGTCACATTGTCTAATTTTGTTTCTTGAGACTGTCAGAGCACTGTCAGGCCAGAGCCATAGCCTAAACATGATTATGAAAAAGTTTTGTAACCTATTTAACCCCATACCTTAATTCACAGTCATGCCTTAACATACATTTTCAGTTTTAAGGGTAATTCTCATATTTAAATGTACAGTTTCTAATAATGACACTTTAAAATTCTCAGGCCACATAGAGGACGGATGGTCCTGTTGTACATGTGCATATGTTGCTGCTAAGGAAGTTTGTACTTTGCTTCATGCCACGCCCACACATAAATGTAAAGATTTGAATAAACATATAATTTTTCTATAATATTTCTGTTTCTGCATAAATATATGCATGGTTTATGTGCATATACATACACAGATGACAGACCAGATTACCACTTCAGTTTGCAGCCTTTCACACTGTAGAGAGGAGTAGATTATGCAGGTGTTACAGAGGAGTAAGGGCCAAAAGTGATGATATGCCAGTAAAGCTGGGGACTAGTGATCCATTAAAACAAAAGAGATTTAACTTTGTCTCATTTGGTATTTGCTCACCAAAGGTATGGGCATATGTATGCATTCCCACATGGACACTTCAGCTGTCTCTTCGTGACAGAACTCGGCTCCGTTTTCTTTTTTGAAACCAGAAGATACCACACTGCCGCTGCAAAGCCCGCAGGGCACTACCACCTCTGGCACACCAACCATTCTTCACCCACATGGGCACTCCTGCCCTCTTCTCCCTGTACGTCCAAAGCTTTGTGTCACAGCCTCTGGAGAAGCAACATGTCTCCACCTCTTCAGGACCCCTTTTCCACTTTCCAAGGTCCGGATGATGCAGAGACAGCATTCCTTCCTCCACCTTCAACAGCATTTAGATCACTAATGCTGGGTCAGACAACTTCCATCCAGTTACCCAGGACCCAAACATGATGTTACTCGGATTTCCCAGCTAGGCTGACAGCAATATATTAAACCGTGATCAGGAATGTTCCCAGGCACCAGAAAGGCAATCGTCAGTTCTGCTAAATTTTTTGAGCAGCCCCACCATGGTTTTGGCCCATGCAAACTTGCACTCCTCTGGAGCATTCCTGGGAAGCGTTCAGGAGCCAGAGCACTCCAGCAGCCACCCCAAGCAGCTTGCGTGCAGCCACCCTGCCTTGCCAGGACGAGGGGCTGCTCAAAGAGCTCATGGCTGTTTAGTGCCAGCTAGCCTCAGTGCCAGAGACTGTTCCCAGGCACATTCAATTTACTAGTATAGACAGAAGTTTTGAGACTTTCCCAGGTCGGGGCTGATTACCCGGGTACACTTGATGCAGCCATACTCAATGCTAATGAGCCAATTCCTTTCTAATAATTCAAGGCATTTAGTATTCATACGTATTGAATAGAGCCAATGCCTTGCAGGTGACTACAGATTATCAGCTTTCAAAAATCTAAATGTAATTGTATATTTTAAATTCTCACCATAAATATCAGACCTTGAGCATGAGAAGTTTTCCACATTCAGAGCCAAGAAAAGGCATTTGAATTCCTGACCAGATAAAAGTCCTCCATAAACGCCCTAAAATGACACCAGTGAGTCACTCCACAGCAGTCTCTTCATGCCCAGTGCTGCTGTAGGCATCCCAGGCCCTGGTGAAATCCAAATCAAAAACCAACCCAGGTTACTGTCCACAGAAGAGCTTACAACGAGCTCTGTAACTGATTTAACCTTATGTTGTTCTGTGGGAAGGCTGATTTCTTCCAATATCCTTCATATTTCAAGATTCTCCGATATAAGTGTCCCACTCCCCCAAGCCAACACTGGCTGTAAACACCTCAAACAGGTTAACTGAGTGGTGCTGAAGCCTGAAAGTCACTAAATACTGTGGCCCTGACTCTTCTGGGTGAGTAAACACCCTGAAGAAACCTTTTGAGTTTCAGGGGGCAGCTGTAGGAATTTTAATAGAGATAGATTATAAGACTTCAGAAAACTTAATTATTCTTGACTTCCTGCCACTGCCTTGCCTTTCTGTATCTCTGATAAACCAGCACTATAATTTCATTTCCAGGGCCAGGAGCCCTGTTGCTCAGTTATCCAAGTCACGCTGGACAGGCTAGTGATGGCAACTGAAGCATCAGCATTCTCGCTGCACTGTGCTGTGACCTATGGACACCTCCCTCTCTTTTACTTCCTCCTTTAGAGCTGTAGAGGTAAAGGGTTGAGATGGCACGTAGTGAAACCACCCAAGGAGGAAGAAGGGGCCTGTTCCTTTGCTCAGAAGCAATGGCTGTGCATCTGAGTAAAATCCTCTTCTAGGCAGGACAGCAGGTCAGTACTTAGCAGACCTGGGCAAATGAACCTCCAGGGTGTGCACATGAATGCCCCTGCATGATGTTATTTTCGACCAGGACAGTGGTCAGCAACACCTTAAGGCCAGAGACATGCTGGGCCAACATAGAAAAACAGTAGCATTAAAAAAAAAAAAAAAGCCACCAACCCCTCCCCCCCCCCAAAAAAAACCAACAAATAAAAACCCACCCTGTATGCACATAAAAATGTAAGTAAGCTTAAACGATCAAAGAGCCTGGCTATATGTGTGCATTATACAGAACAACTGGAATGTTTTGCACACAGCCAGCATTTTTTGCCTTGAGAATGATTAGGAAGGATTCGAGATACCTAATTCCACTTCCAAGTCGTATCAGGCACTAGCTAAACTGTACTGCAAGCACCAACAAAGTTGCATTTCCTGCTCTTAAATGTTTTGAGGCTCTCCAGTTCTAACTGCTAGACTTTGAGATAGAGATCATAGTAACAGCAGCAGAGCAGAACAAAGGGAAGGGAAGTGCAACTGAAGCAGAAGCTTAAACCAAAGCAGTAAACTGTATGTTGTCAATGTGCTTTTATTAAAAGGACATGAAAAGGACATTATAAGGGATTCAAAGCATTTTGGGGTAGTGAAGGAGGGAAGGAAGAGAAAACACTTGAAATAAATGTTCAATGGAGAGAAAATCTCTAATAATTTATTGACCTTCAGTTTCACATTGTGAAAAAAAACACAAGTTTTACAAAACCTTAAGATGTAGAAGCAAACAAAAACACACAACATAGACAATTGTACTTCTTCACTTGCACAGTTTTCTTTTAGCGCATGAACCACATCTTCAATAACCAGGAAAGGGAACATTATTCTGCTCTAATCACTCCTATTCAGACAGGTGTCAGACCTAGAGAAAAAGGGCTGCACAATTATACCAGAAGAGGAAGGCTGTCCTTTGTTATACGTTTCTACAGCAACAAGCCTGCAAAATAAGAGGAACCTTCCCATCTTACGCCAGGGTTTTTGTGTGCAGTCTGCTGTGAACTGCATTGGCTTCAAAGTGTGGGGTGTTTTGCAGGACTGGAATGGGGATAGCCAGGATTCCCACATCAATTCAAAGAGCAAGAGCCCAGCATATTCCCTGCAGAGCCAGAGGCCCACCCTGACTTCAGCTTCTTTCAGCCTACACACAGGAATCAATCAAAGACTTGAAAGCAGACCACAACTTTGTGAACAGCTGCAGAAAATTCATCCCACTTTTGGAAGCTGCATTGCGCTACAGAACAGATTTCATAAGCTAACTAGTTAGATGCAGTGCAGCTTCACGTCTGGACTCTAATCAGCTTGACAGAGAAAACAGGTCCTGAACCTAGACACCCTTATTCAAAGAAGGGCACCCCTGGGGACCCAGTTCTTTGCTTCCTGGTACCTTATGCAGTCTCTAGCGCCTGGGGAGAAGACATGCAAAGCACAGGAAGTCTGATTTTATGGCTCCCTTCACACTCCTGGGAATGTTCCACAAGATGAAAGGCAACAGCAATTCAAGGCTGTTGCCTTCAACAGGGTAATCTGTGCAAGTACAGGGATATAGAAAGGAGACCTACCCTATCTAAGATGTTTTCCTATTACTTAAAAGCCATCTAAGAGAAAAGAACCAATGCTGGGGGTAGGGAAAGGCTTTGGGTTTAAAAACTTTAATCTATCATTTCAAGAAATCCGTTTAACCAGAGGAAGTATAACTGTTCACACCTAGTTCGGCTTCACGCTTTAAAAAAACTGCTAATGCCTTTGCTAATTAATCAATGTTCTCTCAGTATTCACAGAACTCCATATATTTCTGAAATGTAAGGGTTTACTCCAAAAAGCAAATCAAATGTAAGGCAGCACAGAGAAACTTCCAGTGACCAGTTGTAAACACTTTCAGATGACAAAGCTTTCACAAATACAGCTACATCACTGTCACACTGAGAAAGGCAAGCATCACCAATGTGACTATTTTTGTTTTGCATGCACACATGCAGCTGCTTACTTATACTGCAGCACACACCAACCATGTTACTGAATGTGCCAGTTAAGTTGAGCTCCAGAATCATTTACGAAAAAACACAACACACGCTTCATTACAGGATCCAGCAAAAAAAAGGACCTGTGAAACATAAATTTCTGCAATCCAGAAGAAAGAGAGTAGCTTCATCTCTGTCTCAAGACCAGACTGATGAGAAACAAATTTATTTAGAAATCAGTTTCATTTCTCAGGATCACATCTGATGCTTCTGAGCGACCAAGTGTTTAAAGACACAACTGACTATAGAAAATAAAAGGCAGCAGAGTTTAAGATTAAGAGGTTTGAAATTCATTTTATATCCCCATAAGAATTTCACTAGAGCACTTGGGTCTTTGACACGTGGCCACTCGGATCATCTGAAATCCACATGGATGAGACAATCCAGTCAGTGCAAAATTGCTGCTCTTCTTTTTAATTTTTTCCTTTTTTCTTTTTTTTTTTTAAACTTCATCACTAACCCATCTTGAGGTTTTTTGTTTTTATTCTTGAATCACCATATTCCACTCACTCAGGTCAATGTAGCTATACTGTAGGTACCCCTCTTCCAACCCAATAAATAAATAAATAACTTTGGACAATGACTTCATCTGGGCTTGGTATCCAGAAGCTCTTCCGCAGTATTTGTGTTGCAATCTGGAAGCTGCACAAAGAGAGAGCTGCAGGAGATTTGGCTATTTCCAGACTGGAAACTGAAAAGCAAATGAAATGTAGCAAGGACACCATCTACAAGACACACCACATGCAACCCAGGAAGCTGGTGGCCTGTGAAAGTGACCTCCATGGCTTCTTCCTTTAGTACGTGTGTAATTTAAGATCCTGCCTTGTAATCCTTCCATTTCCGACTGGAAAGCCACCTATCCCTCCCACCTCCAACTGTTACCCAACAGTTTTCTTTCTTTGTGCAGCAGAGCGAGTCAACGATCACAAAATGTGCAAAACGTACAACAGTTCACACAAGCCCTTGCAACATGAAGACAACTGCAGGCCTTGTTTCAGCATGCAAGCACTGGAAAATAAATAACTATTTCTACAACAAGCAACATAACAGAAATGGGACAGTCTGAATTATTTATAAATACAGGGAAGAAAGGGAACAAGGAGCATTTGGGGGATGTCATTCATTCCCCACTTTGCAAACACATTTCACCACTGGGCTGTTCCTTATGAAGTGAAAGGTCACTCACTGCACACAGGACAATGCAATGCGGGATCTAAGAGATGCTGTAGGCACTGCCCACAGACAAGCACGCTCTGGTTAGCAGACATCGGCAGCAATACCACTGTATCTTCATTCACAGTGGCATCTCACTGTTTCAGACCTGGCCTGCTTCCCCTGCAGCTGGCTCTGGCACTTCAAACCACCACAAAGAGAGGTGACAACCATTTCAAATTTCACATACAAACAGCAGAGTCCACGGAAATCAAGTGCTGTGTGCTGCACAGCTCAGAGAAGTTCTGTCTCTTCTTTTTCTCCTTTGAAGGAATGACTAATATTGGCATTAATCCACAATTACTAGCACAAGGACCAGATCATAGGTTTGTTCATTCATATTTAAACCACGTGCTGAAGTACTGCAGTTTTTTTTTCCCTCCCATTCCTTCATGTGTAGGTTAGATAATTTACAAGGTGCAGATGATTTTCTTCAAATACAAGAAACGCTGAATGATTTTTCTTCATTAGAACTGCTTCTCCAGATCTGAGGTTCCAATTCTCTTCTCCAAACAAAGGAGTAAACTAAAAGCATGGGAAGAGAGAGGAAAAAAAAAAAAAAAAAAAAAAAAAAAAAAAAAGAGAGAGAGAGAAGACATAAAGGGGTTTGCTGAGACAATGCACCATAAGGTTTTTGTTAAAAGTCAAAGAAAACCTGAAAGCCACAAAGCCACACTCAGGATACAATCCAGTTGATGGGCTTACCCCACACCCCTACCCCTGTGGTCCTGTGCAATAGCCAACTACTGATCAACAAGCCAGCCAAGAACATAATTATTTAGGGTCAGATTTTCCCTTTATTATTCTACTAGCCTTACTCTGCAAACTGTTCTCCTGACCCCAGAAAGTCTGGTTGATTTTTTGGCTATAAATTCAGTCATTTGAAACCTAAATCAAACTTGCCCAATACAGTTCAATGTGATGGGCTCTGCATCCAGAATACTTCAACATTTCTATGTTCCCCCCAAATCTTAAAGCTTTGGGGATTTTTTTTTAAGTGAACATAACTTCTCTTCCACAGAAGCCCACATGAATGCTTAGTGCAAAGAGTTTTTTCCATCCATGGGCCAGGGCAAAACTGGTTGGAGTAAAGCAGAAGGGGAGCTGAAGTTGTCTCACCCCAATGCCTCCATTCACCATGAAGAATCCTGAATTTAATTTATTCACAATATAGAAAGGGACATATAATCCCCTCACTTAAAACATATCTGTTATTCATTAGAGCAAAAATCTGCCTCATCTTTTCACACAGCAATGCACCATGCATCCATAATTTCATCCTAGAGTCCTTTATAAAAACTGATTACTCAATGAGAAATTCAGTCTTGAGATGCCAAGATTGTGCTTTGCTTTTCCACTATGAAGCTGCATAAAAATCATAGAATCACAGGATGTTTTGTGTTGAAAGGGACTAATACTAGCTTCCAGACCATCATCAGCTCATCACAGTCATTTCTGACAGCACTGCTAGAATTTTAGGAGGCAAATCCTACATCCTTACAATGCAAAGGAGCTCCAGTGAATTCAGTTCATTTAAACACACCATAACTCTCAAGCTTTGATGCCTATGAACAACAGGGAACATTCACAGGAAACACCACAGCCTACATAACAGCCCAGAGCATCAAGCCTCTTCGCAACTGATGGCTTGAAACACACTTTCTTCATTATGTCTAAAAAAAGGTCTCTGCACTTAGTGTTAGTCAGTCTTTTCTAGACATTCTTCAGTACAGCAGGCCATTCTTCCCACTGAAACACACTATCAACACTGGAGCCAAAATAATGTTCCCTGTCATGGTATGAAATAAAAAAAAAAATTATAAACAATTCTGAAATAGAGGGGGAAAAAAAATCCTCAACCTAATCAAAAAGCCCCAAGTTTGATGAACAGGACAAAGCAGACTGAAGTCTTCCTAAAAGCTGACAGACTGGGGCCACACAGAGCCATGAAAACAGAGGGTAATCAGAAGTAATTTCCTTTTTGTCCCTCCCACCCACTGACAAAGCAGCAGGAGTCAGTAGGAAAAAAAAAACCCTACTTGCTGTATGAGCACATAGCATTGGAGAGATTTCAGTCTACCACTGCATTCAGCCAGTTATCTTGCATGTTAGTTAAGCCAGTTATCTTGTGCATTATTGAAGCTAAAATAATGGCTTTTAACAAGATACTTCAGACCAAAGGAAAGCTCTTTGCACTGTTACATTCTGACTACTCTTTCAGAATAAAACACTCCCCCTCATGTACTGTAAACTTCAGAACAATTAAGTCAGTCTCAGAAGAATAAGTCAATATTTTTCTTGGCACAGACCTGAGTCCGGGCATTCAATACCGCTGCTCTGATAACACAGAACTGCTGAAAGTCAGTAATTATAGAAATTAACTGAAGATGTCAGGACATTGTTCCCAGATAGGGAGGAAGCCACCACATAGAAATCAGGGCTTCCATCTGCTGGTTGTTGGGGACGCTGTAATTCAGGATCTGGTTAAGTCTCAAGGGTTTGCCCTGCTTTCCCAAGAGTAAGTCTGGGAAAAACAAAGCAAGGAGAGGAGAGAGGGCAGAGTCTTCAGGACAAACAACGACCTGAGACAAGAGCAGCTGATGGCACAACACAGCCCAATTTCACACTAGATTTCAACGCTGACCTGGTGTTTTGCACAGGCTCAACCTTATATTCTTTATTCAAAGCTCCCTGTTGGCTGAAAGACAACTACAAGATGAATCTTCAGTGTACCACAGAGAATGGAATTTCACAACTACCCTACATTTCTAGGTATATACTTCTATCTACTCTGCTTCAAAGGTTTCATGTTTACCACAAGACTCAGGCAAATGTCTCCAGCTGCAAAAGACACCAGAAAAAAAATTATCTGTCCCAAACAGAAGAACCTAGAGAAGTCTTTACACACAATCTGTTATCTCTCTTTTCTGGAGAGCCCCTATCAGTCTGGACTTCTAGGCAATTTAGATGCAGAGGCAGAGGTTGTTTCATTACTGCAACTCTATTTGCCTTGTTCCTTCTCATCTGGCAGCCTTCACAGTTACACTATACAGTGTTCCAATGCAAAAAGAAACTACTGCTCAGAGAGCATGGATATTTTAGGATTAAGCATGCCACTATATTCGTTTGGTTGGCTGGTGGTAACTATGACTCTGTACTAAAGTCTCAAGGGGGGAGTGAGGGAAAAGAGCAACACAACACTAAGGGGAGTCTGCCAGACTTGTTGCAAAATACACAATAATTCTGGAAAATGTGACCTATTTTAAGTGATGTAACTCTATGAAAGATAAAAATAAGGAAAAATTAGTAATAGTTGAAGTGGTTAGCATGAAAAAACAGATTTGAAAAATACGTGTAGGTATCCAGATTTTTTAGTGTTTTTCTTTTTTTTAATTAAGCTTTTCTCCCCTCCTCCTAAAAACCAGAAATTCACAACAACCAAAACAAGCAAGGCCAAATTCAGACTTGCTTGTGAGAAGACACAATGCTGAATTTG
This sequence comes from Pterocles orientalis, assembly GCA_011057875.1. Taxonomy (NCBI): domain Eukaryota; kingdom Metazoa; phylum Chordata; class Aves; order Pterocliformes; family Pteroclidae; genus Pterocles; species Pterocles orientalis. The sequence goes on from WKFP01015160.1 coordinate 1,129,868, forward strand.
CACCTGGTAAGAGCTTGGTCCATTATGTATAATTAAATTGTTTTGGAACAGTGCGTGCTATAGGCTGGTAATTATTTCAGCCAGCAATATTAATTTTATGTCTTCCTGACACTATTTTCTAGTCCAACATATATGACCATACCTACTTTGAAAAATCTGTATTTTAAAGCTTATCAATGGAGCAAATGCAAGCTCAGTCCATGAAGGTGCAACCATGCTGTCTAGGTGATATGGAAAATTACGCCTGAAGTACCTGTAAAATCCCTTTCATAAGACAGCAAGTTTCCCCAAAGGCTGTCTGCATGGAGAAAGCATGCTGTCTGCCTGGAAGTTCAAGTGAATTCACTATCAGTCTTCAGGTCAGAATTTGCAGTACCTTTTTTGAGTACTGTTACTGGATATACAGAGTGACCTGGCCTCCGCTGTCAGGTAAGCTGCACCAAACCCTTGTTTAGCATGCATTTAGTATCTAAACACATGGTAGGATTCAATTTCCAAATTACGTGCACTTCCACACAAGTAAAGGACTGAGCAAAAACTAACATTTTCAACATCTAAATCACGCACAAAAAGAAGTGGCTGCAAGACACACAGCAAACTACTGCCAGCACCTGGCTTTGTCACAGACATGGTGCCTGGCTTACAACAGCCTGTGAATGTATGTCTCAGTTGCTCCAGCTGTGAAGTTGGACTGAATATACTCACCCTCCTCAGAGCTGCTGCTGAAAAGCTTTGTGAAAACATTATTACAGTGGAATTCAAAGGTGCTATTTCTTACCTGATAATTTGTAATTGCAATATACACACAATTATGAGGGAAGGTGCTTCCATGTGCTGACAAATGCCGTGGGAATTAATGAATAGGGAACTGTTGTTATGCTGTTCCATACGTCTAATGTGGGATCATAGCAGTCCAATGTTTTGCACCTCTGAATGCCAAAGTAGCCTCCAACCACATACAATTTGTTTCCAGATGCCACTGCATGGCAGCTCATTCGCTTAGCTGTCACATCTCCCACCTTAGTCCATTGATATGTCTCACTGTTGAATTTATAAGCGGAGCACGCAGAGAACTCAGTATCTCCACCCATAATAAAAATCTGGTTACCCAGAACAGCTGCAGCTGTGTAGCGCCAGGGCTGGGGGCAGGTGGCTGGTACCGTCCATCTGTTTTCACACTGATCGTAGCACTGAACCTTGGGCAGCTTGTCATGGCTAACACTGGTACCTCCAAAAGCAAACAGCTTAAGCTTTGCGCTGACTACAGCTGCATTGCTTACTCCCTCTCGCAGTGGGGCAACCATGGTCCATTTATTGGTCACAGGGTCATATTGTTCTACTTGCTTGAGGGATACTGAAGGGGAAGCTGGAAGGCAACCAGTTGCCGCAGTGTGTCCTCCTACTACATACAAGCAGTGCTTAAGCTCAGCAGAGCCATGCCCAAACCGAGCTACCAGCATGGGAGCAGCCTTTGACCACTCTTCATGAAGGGTGTCATACACCCACACGTCTTTGGAGACTCCGTTTTCTGACCCTCTTCCCCCAGTGATGTACACTTTGCAACCTATGGCACAAGCGCTGAACTCCTTCCGTGGACTTGGTATGTCAGCCTTTGGAATGATCTCCTTTGCTTTTTGGTCCACCAGGTACAGCTTGTCACACATGAAGGTTTGGCCACCCAAAAGAAAAAGCGAATGGCCAGTTTTACGGGGTCTGGCACACAAACTAGTGACCACTCCATCATTCTGTAGGATCTTTAACTTACATCTTATTGATTCTTCTACAATCTCTTTGCTTTTCCTTTGCTTGGTGATAAGTTCTTCCATGGCCACATTCTCCATAAGGTATATGGCTGGCAGGAGGGCCAGTCTCACTGTCTGCAATAGCTCAGGCAGGTAACAGTGACGCTTACTCAGGTCATAGTTGACCCAGTTGATAGCTGATTCATATACCAGCCTTTCATCTTCAGTTTCTAATTCTTCACTGGAAAGGAGCTGCACTACCATGTCTTTCGGCAGCTGGAGGAAGTCTTCACTTTTACTAATAATCTGGAAGTTGCTAAGGCACATCCTCCACGAGAGTTCGTACAGCTTGGTGCACTGGTGAGCATCCGACAGCAGCAGCATGCCAAGACAGTTGGTGGGATGAAGGTTTTTCTCTAGAAATTCTGCACAAGCATCCCGAATGTCCTGAAACTCCAGCATGTCACCAGCCTCCAGCAGTGACTCCGCATTTTCCTCGTTGATGATAACCCTGGAGGAATAGGCATAGTCCAGAAGAAGCTCCAACACTTCTGGGTGAATTGAATTATGAAAGTTGACTTCACTGTCCTGGCTCTCCTTCAGTCCTCCACTGAACATTGCTTCAAAATAGCGGCTACAAGCAGCTAGAACAGCTCTGTGGCAGGGGAATGACCTGTTCCCAGCATGGAGAAGTACATCTGTAAAGAGACGCTGCTGACGGAGAAGGTTCAGGTGAGTAAGGACACTATCAGCATAGGATGACTTGTGGAACAAGTATATGTTTATGGAGCCAGTACTGGCCCTAGATTTGCGATTTTCATGCATGCTGACTGACATTTTCTTTCACACCTACAAACAAAGAAAAAAAGAGTAAGATTAATGAGACAGTTAAATGCATTATTTTTACATACCAAAAAATGCATCTATTACTCACTATAAGATGGGGGGGAAAGCCTTCATTTACAGCTGAGTGGACAGAGAATTGCATCTACCTTTGGCATATGTTTTTTTTTTTTTTTGTAAGATGAGTTTCATAAACGACATACTCTAAATTTGTTGCCCAAGAGCAGGTTTATCTTGGGAAACCTGATTTCCAACTTTCACAGCAATACATTCAGCAAGTAAGTCGGAGAAGAAAGAAGAACCAGGACTGATTTTCTCACCCTTCCCCAAGCTAGACCAGCTGATTCATTACATATGTACACATGCACATGCTTGAAACATTCTCCTGTCCTGAGTCATAGCAGGAAGAGTTACCAGACAGAATACCTAAGGAATGTCAAAAACTGCACAGGGAACAAAAATGTACTAATCCCATTAGCAAACTTCCCTTTGGTATAATTATTCCATATGCAACAGCAGAGAATGAAAAAAAGGGAACTTTAAAGTAAAAACCTAGCGACAATCCTAAATTTACGCTTGCAAAACCTTAAAAAAAAATATGACAAAAGAATCTGAGAGATTACATCTCAAACTCTTGTCAGCAGACACCCGTTATAGTGATGCAGCATATACACAGGCAGAGCCAGTGGAAAAATGTGTTTTCACTATCAGCTTCAGTCGACAGTCATGGTATCACCTCTGAAGCTACCTCGAGAGTCAGGTACTCAGAGCACAAGCCACTGATCCATTCTGAGGTTTGGAAAAGACATAAAACACAAGACATACCATACCCTACCCTATTTCCTAACAAACACAATGGTGTTCGGTCCCTGTTTAGAGGTGAATGCTACTGTTACCTGCCACTGTATTCAGGTCTATGTATGATTACAGCAGCTAGTTTCCATATTCAATTAAGAGTGAAGCCAAAACAGTGTTGACCAAAGGGAGAACTACTGTCAGCCATATAAAGCCATGGCCAAAAAGCCATAGCGCAAGTAACACTAAATGAAGCGTACAGAGCTCAGTGCAAGCTCTGGCTGTGACCACTACAGCAATAATCTCACTTCTCTTTCTCTCCAAACTGCAGAGGAAGCTTGGAGAAAGAAGAAAACCAAAATTCCCTAATTACTATCATATTCACATGCCCACAGTCCCTTTTTCTACACCTCCAAATAAGAAACAGGGCAAAAGCCTACCCGGGAAGCACCCAACGCTCAAAGTCTGAGCATGACCTGGGGCCACTTCTGCAGGTTTTTAATGTGGGTACACTTCCCTCTCTCACAGACTCAAACATTTTCATACTACTAAGCATGTTTAAGCAGTACAGAACTGTACAACTCTATTCCCACATTTCATGCTTCAAGATGACGCAAGAGCTTTGCGAGCCTAAAAAAAAAAAAAAAAAAAGGCATTTTTAAATAAATACATGTATTTTTCTAGATTCATAATGACCAGAACCTTCAACAAAATCAAAACCATGTATGACTAATTTGGGCAGCAGATTCCATTTCAGAACAACCGATTCGTGCATATGGAATATACAACACCTGCAGACTAATTGCAGCATAACCAGTACCATCCTCCTTGCTAGCTGTGCTAATGTACAGAATAATTGATTTGTCACATCAAACAGCAAGCTTGTGATACACCTTTCCCTTCAGCCACAGCAAAAAAGCCCCTCAAACCAACATCAATTAAGGAACAAAGAGACACCTTAACGCAAAAGTAGCAAAGCCCCTTTAATTTGGAACATGACTTCCTGATGAAATGTAACTGGGATTGAAAAGAACAAGCAACACAGCTCAGTATACAGTGCTCAATCCCAAATCCTCCAAAACAGAGAGGAATCCTTCCCATCAGAGCCACAGGGCAGAATATGTGTCTCACTCAACCATGGACAAGTTTGGGAGGTTATTTTTAGCAGTGCTCCCTAGACCAAACTACTAAATGCACTAATGCTAAACACAGAACAGCTTAAGAAGGCTGATATATCTTTACAACACAAATCCTTTTAAAAGGAAAATTAAATTACCTTTAATGCAATTGTACTGTCTGGCAAATAAAGACTTAGATGGCATTCAAGGATCCTGAGCACTAATCTCAAACCAAAATTACCCCCTTAATCTATAGCCAAAAAGATTAAACTGACCATATTACAGGTTGAAACCCACTGGAACTGAAGGATTACAGAAAGGGTCATGGCTTGAAATAGTACTATATAAATAGTTTAGAGATATAGGTGGGAAGGTGAACCCTTTACTGGCAAAGCACCCCCTGCAAAATTTTAAAACTTTTTCAGGCACTTTACCATTTTCAATGCTATTATGACACAGTGGAAAGCATTCACTAGATCTCTACAGATTGGCTTTCCCCACACTGAGGACATACTCCTGCAAGGTCTCCCTGCCAGAGAGCAGGACAGGAGCTGAACACCCACTGATCATACACAATAGAGTCACCAGGATATGAAGGTGCTCATTGCCCCCCTGCTCTCCATCCCAATTAAGTAAATGTGTAGACACCACAGTGGAGGCATGTCAGGATCTCTATGGAAACACAGTTCCTCTCCTTTCCCCCCACATACAGGGGGAATTCAGAGTATACCGAAAAACTGCTTGTACCATGCACACAGAGTTCAGAAATAGGGCAGGTAAAGTTCATGTCAGAGCCTGCAAACATGGGCGTTCAGATCTTTCAGTGGGCTCTATACTCCTGCAAGCTCCATGTGCTCAGCATCATTCAGAATGAGCCCATAAGCACAACAAAATAGAGGCAAACATAAAAAACCCACCCTGCAATTACGCATATGTTGGAGGCTAGTGAGCTACAGACCATATGCAGAGGGAAGGAAGAGATCACTGTGTGTTACTCAAGCCCACCCACAGCCATAGTAACCAATACTGCTTGGGAAAAAAAAAAAAAAGTCACTCTCAAACAGCTACTGAATAAGGTGCTCACTATTTCACCCCACTAAAACAGAACACTTGGTCTTTCAGTGAGCAATGCCATTTCTTACAAAGCACTTGCAGATTTCACATACGCTGGTCTTTAACTGTTCCAGTAACATCGTCTTTATCACCACAATGTCATTTACTGAGAAGAATTTGAAGTATGTCAATTCACATTTAAGATAAGCTAACATATTTCCCCAAACAGAACAAAGATACATATCTATACGTATCTCTTTCCTCCGCTGTGGTTGCTGAGATGAGTTCATACATGGACTAGTCAAGCAAATACCCTTACAAGCAATTATCATAATTTACTAACAGGCAGTGTTTCTGTAAACATGTCCTTTTGCAGTTTCTGACAATTAGCTCAGTCCAGAATCTTACAAGAATATTTAAACATTTAAATGACATCTCTGATTTCGCTGTTTGGTGTTGGAAATGATGCAAGCCTCAAATACTTCAGCAGAAGTAATTTATAGTCAGTGAGCAAATTAATAATATGAGTCAACTCCCTTCAGGCATTTTTTCCTTAGAAATAACAATATTTGTATGTAAAAGACAAAAAGTGGTCAGTAAATTACAGATATAGATTTCATCTAGGAACAGAGGTTGAACCAAGACTCTGATTTATAATTACACTTCAACAGGCTACTTGTCACAGCAGCCCAGTAGTAAACACTGCTTTAAGCCTCAACAACAGACTCCTTGCCCTACTTCTTAACAGCTCTGCAGCATGCAGGTCTCAGCCTAAATCAAATGAAAAATTAAGTATTTTCAAATTAGTGACACATCCCTGATGTAGGCTCATTTTAATATGACTCTGTAATTACATGGTTGTGGTTATGTTTTTGTTTAGAATCAGTGAAACAGCTGAAGGAGAGGAAGTCTGCTAAACATCCCCTCGATTTAACTAACACTGCTTTCAACTGCTAAATGTGTAGCAACTCTACCACTTTTGCAGAGCCAAACCCTGACCCTACCTAAAGTCCTCTAGCACAAACTCAGTGACTTCCTACGACCTGCAGCGAGATGGAAAGCAGAACACGCTGCTCCTGCTAGGAATGTATTACTCCTCACCACATGCAGACAAAGAAACCCAACTCTACATTCCCTCCACTTCACTCCATCACAGCGCCTAAACCACGCCGTCTCTGAAGAGAAACTTCCTGGGTTTCTCTGCAACCTGATAAAGAAACAGTACGAGAAGTTAAAATTCATTTGGTTTCCTTTATAGAGCAATAACCACGTGCAAAAGTTTCTGCACCAGCTCAGGGAGAGCAGCCTCGCAGCCAGCTCCGTGAGCAGCGAGGTGCTCGCTCATTCCCCTACCCTGCCTCTCGCCCGCTGAGGGATGCTCCTGCTCTCCCAGGGCTTCGAGGAGGAAATCGAAGCCCACCGGGGAGGCTAGCAGCCTTCTCAACAGGAGCCGGAACTTTCCGAGGCCAGCCGCAATACCGGGAGACACTCAACAGCGACTGCGGATGCCCACCCACCGGCCGCCCAGCGCTCTCCTGCCTGCGGGAGCGACGGTCGCCGGCGCTCCGGGCAGTGGAGGCGGGCTAGGCTCCGGCAGCACGGGGGACTGGCAGGGCAGCCCCGCTCCAGCCGGAGCGGCACCGCAGCACCCTGCGGACGCAGACTTGGCCCCGCTGCAGCCAGCGCAGCCGCGTCCCCGCTCGGTCCCCGCCGCCCGGCCCGTCGCCGTGCGCATAGGAAGCGGGGCCGCCCCCCGCTCGGCACCACCCCGCGGACCCGCGCCGCTCACCCGCCTCCCCACCGCGGCCGGCACTGCAACAGGTCGGCAGGCACCGACTTACAGCAGCGGCTCCCGGGCGAGCGCGGGCGTCCGTGTGGCTCCGGGGCCGGCGCAGCGCCGCGCATGGGAGGGGAGCGCAGCTGCCGGCACGGCTCGGTGCGGCTCAGCCCGGCGGTCCCGCGGAGAGGCGGCCGGGCGGGCTGCCCTGCCGGGAGTCGCGCAGCGCCGGGCGGAGGTGGTGCCGCTAGCGGGAGGCGGGCCGCGGAAAGAGGGCGGGAGGTAGGAAAAAAAGACGGAACGGAGATGTAAAAGCGCCTGCTGCTGGCACTGCCGGCCGCAGCTCTGCCCCGGCAACGGCGCAGGGAAGGGGTATATGAGCTGGGGGCGGGGGGGAGCGTTTATGCAAAGCGGGTGAGTGACAGGCGGGGAAGGACGGGAGGATACGGGCTGTGCTCTCGCATGGGTTGTCTTCCCGGCCGGCGGCAGGGAAGGTGTGAAGGTGCCCCGGCGACAGCTCGCTGGGGACTGGAGGATGTGGTCCCCTGCCCGCTCGGTGGCCCCGGGGGGCTGGCCAGGCCGCCTCCTGCTGTGCGGCCAGCGCCGAGCTGCGCGCTCCCAGCGGCTGCACCCCGGCGGGATGAGACGACTGTTCCGCGGGGGACCGGGCAGCCGGGGCACCGAAGGGAACGACGGGACGCGCTCCGATTTGCAGACACGGAAATAACTGCACGGGGAGTGCAAAGCCGCGCAGAGGGTGCGGAACCGCGCGGAGGGCCCCGGAGGCTGCGAGCGCCGCGGGTGCGCTGCCCCTGTCCTGCATGGAGTGCTCCGCGGCCGGACCCGGGGAGGAGCCCAGCAAAGCAGCCGCAAGGGAGCCCCTCCGCAGGGCCCCGAGGAGCGCCCGGGACGGCCGGAGGGAGCCCGGGCCCCCCGGCGTCGTGGGGGGCCGCACACCGCTGTCGGGCGTGGCCCGTCCCCGGGGCCGCGAGGCTGCCGCCTACCGCGCTGTCATTGCGCTCTCGTGAGGCCTTCGCAAAGCTACTGCTTCATAGCTGCGCACTGGAGGGCTACAGCAGCACAAAGCTAAGCCTGGTTTTAGTTATTCACCAATTAACAAAGTATGAGAAAAACGCACTTGTGCAAAAGGCCGATTCCAAAAGTAAACATCTTTGAGACATAACAGTAGTGTTTACATAATGGTATTGCTCAGCCCTCTGCAAGAAAAATACAGGATACCATACTAAACACTGTACATATTGATAATTTACCATTTGCAAATACCATTTAAAGCAATGGTATTAGTCTAAAGAGGCTCCAAGGAAGATAAAAACAATTATTTTACCCCCAACAGCAGGAAACTCTTAGCTGCATATAATAGCTTGGAGAATTTGTTCATTGCTCATAATTACATGTCACCCAAATTTTTCTGCAAGCAATTCACCAACATGTAGAGGGTTACTTGTATTCTTGTTGCTGGACTCCAGAGACTGCAGATAAGCACACACTCACTGTACAGCAGGACACAGCTGAAATTCCAGAGAGCCCGGGGGCATATGCAAGCCTGGAGAGCATGGCTGGATAGGGAGCAGATGAAAGAGTAATTTGTTTCATAGATTATTTCTTTTTACAATGTTCTTTAATTACAACATTAAGTATTGCAGATTGCAAGGCCTAAGAATGCTGCACATCTGTATGTAATAAAGTACATTTCAAAGCTGTTTAGGTGTCAGAAGCTGTTGGAAATTGTAAACGACCTTATGCAGGGGATATTCACAGACACCAGTGCTGTGACTGTTCGACCTTTGTTGCACATTGGATTGTGCATGTTACAAGTATGGGTTTTTCCTCTCATCATAACCTTTCCCATGAAATGCCTTGATCCTGTTTTCTCCCAACAAAAACTGCAGAGATTCCAACCAAGTCCTGTCCACTTAAGAGTTAATTCCATTATGGTGAATCTTCCATAGTCTGGTGTCAGCAAGTCATATCATCCTTTGCAACTGAAAACACAGGGACACATTACTTCATAGAGTGCCAGGACAAACTTCAAACAGGTGGAATTATCACAATGAGTGAAAAATAGAAATGGTAGAATCACATTACCTAATCTATTGCTCAGCAACATTTGAACTGTAAAACTGATTTTGAGCATAGCTGTGAGGAACAGGTAATGAAAAATTAGGTCTGTAGAGAGAACAACATACAGGGTTCACACAGCTGCCCATAGCACGCAGATTTGGGCAATATTCTGCATGAACAGAATGATGCAATAATCCTGCAAGACAGTGACCAGATGAAGTACTATCTTCCCTGTCCTCAATAAAATGAGGAACCTGTTGAAGTTAATCAGGGCAGAATGATTCGATGAAGATATACATCATCTGTTGGGGAAATGACTACACAGCCAGACAGCCCCTTCTGTGTGCCTGTAACTCAACACGTATGCACTGTGTAAAGCAGTGCTACTGGTGGGAGCAGAGAGAAGGAGAAGAAAAAGTAACTCCATAGTCCTCCACCTGTAATTCCACAGCTGTAACACTTACAAACCACAACAGCAGTTCTCTTGAACGTGCTCACAGGAGCTCCTGTTCATGCTCAGGTGACAAAGAGCATCAAAAATGCCTCTGCTCCTTTCTGCACAGAAGTTAAAACTAGGCAGCTCTGGTTGAATACACCTTATAACACGTTTAGAATAAGAATACTTGCATGGCTAGCATGGGAAAAATACTCAAGAAATTAACCTGGCCCAAAGCAAATCTATGGCCTGGTTTATGTTGGTCTAAGAACTAAGGTCCCATTTAAACACAGTTCCGGTTAAGCCAGTTTTGTAGATGGGCCAGTCTGTGTTTTGACACTGCTGAAAACAAAGCTGGCCTAGCCTATCCCAGGACATAGTTTAAACATGCCCACTGAACTAGTTTAAACATGTTCATCGTAGTATTCATATGCCAGGGTAGATAGGATCTTTGAAGCGTTGCTAAATATAATGATTTTATCAAAAATCACAAGATAATTGTCCCTTTTCTGAAAGCCCCAGCTTCTAGAGTCATGTGAAATTTATAATCTTAGTATTGTTTTTGTTTGTGTTTTTTCAATAGGAAGTCTGAAAGAATGACTATGTGGAATAGAAGTGTGACCTCCAAAAAATATAAAACCCCAAGTATTTTCAGTTTTCATCTCTGGAATTTTAAGTGCCACACTGGACTCTGAAAAAAATGGGAGTAGCAAAACTCAACCCAAATCCAGCATGCTATGCAGAGAAGCACTGTTCTTTTTTAACTAACGGAGTTTCACCTCGCACTTTATTTAAATTGGTTTGACTTCTGTGTTGAGACAAGTTCTTGGATACTTGAATGTATAGCAAACTTTATAATATGGCTTTATTGACACTTAAATTTTTGCAGGCATACCTGCATAGCTAAAACATCTTCCAAACTACCCTGGCAACACCAGCAAGAGTTCTAATGCTGGCAGAACTGTACCGGCAAAATAAGGCATATACCAGTGCAGGTTATTTCATTCAGGAGTGGAAATACATTTTTTGTTTTGTTTTGTTAGTATCAGCTGCATCTACACTAGCAGGGTTTGCCAGTACAGCTATCTTGGCAACCCTTTTAAATGCAAACAAGCAATATGTGCCCGCAGCACAGGCTGAGATCTCATTTTTAATACTATTAAACAGCTGTGTCTTGGGCTTTTGCCTTGTTAGACTATTTTTAACCACATTATTTTGTTCAACTGCTAAATAAACAGCGTGGGGTTAAATGTATTAGTGTGATTTATCTTCATTCCTTCCTAATTTACACTTTGAATGAATTAATTAGAATGATCTAATTAACACTGTACAATAGCAGTACCAGTGCCAGAGGTTTCCCAGGGGGATGGGGCCAGGAACACTTCTCATTGACCCACACCTGCTTTTTTTATCATTTGCCTTTGATGGTCTGCTCCAGCCTGGTCTGCAAACAGAGGTTTGGGCTGATACAGCCCAATAAGGCACAATGCTTGTTTAGTGCCAGAGACGTATTTAAAGTGTTTGGTGGGAGGTCAACATTCAACAATTCTTAGCAACAATTATGACAGCTTGCTCACTAGTTCTGGAGGGAGAAATCTGTCTTTGCCCTGTTCTCCTTTTCGCACCTCTATGTATGTGTGTTTTTCAAAGGGATTCAGTCAGGCTGGCCCTTAGATGTCATTCCGGCATGGCATGGCATGGCATGGCATGGCATGGCAGCTCAGACTGAAAATAAATGTCTGCTGCATGGCATGGCATGGCATGGCATGGCAGCTCAGACTGAAAATAAAATATCTGCTGCTGTCTAGAAAGGCTGAATATATTTTGTACAAAAGATTTTCAGAAGGGTCAATTTGGCTGCAAAATAACATTATAAATGTGGATAATGTCTGGAGTGAGAAAGGTTTTCACCTGATATTTCTTAATCCTTAGGAGAAACCTTTGGAAAAGCCCAACTATTGCATCTAGTCCAAAATTCACAATTCTGCATTATTGCAGCAGTATGTGCTTTTACAGAAAAGAGATGATGAGTAAAAAATACGTCTTAGACTATAAGGATAAAACATCCACTTTTCTTTTGTACCTAATTCCTCTGTCCATCTTGCCATTTTCCAGTTTGTCTTGCTCTCTAATTATCCAAAAAGTCTCTGCTACCTGGCTTCATTTTTTGCCTATTGCATATTGCCTGTTCTCCATCTTAGCAAGAAAAGTCATACCTGGTCAATGAAGACAACAGTGGTGATGACCCACTTTTGACCAGGTTTGATTAGCAAGGGGTCCCAATTATTACTGGTATGCAAACCAGTTCACACAAGATGTACGGACCAGCACAAGACTGGGAGTACTGCTGCAAAGACTGGTTTGTGCCACTTCTGCCATCCCTCATGGTGACATTCAGCAAAAGTCTTAGCACCTCATTCATATGTTTCTTGTCAGAAGATTTCAATTCCCTGTGCACATCTTTGCTGGCTATTACCATCTCTGAACAGTGACTCCACACAGAGGCACTTTCTCTCTTCTTTCCAGGAGCTATCTCCAGTCAGTGCAGACTCCAGGCCTTGCAGCAACTTTCCTTTGCTTCTTTCTCTCTTGCTAAGTAGCAGTGGCCCCCAGTGGTGACAGCTAAGCTGTCTTTTTATTTCATGTTTTCCCACTCTGTACTGAAAAGCCTCCACACTGTAACAGAAACTTGGCGTAAGGACTTGGGAGTTCCCCACATCTTCCAGTTCTTCAGGGACCATGGCCAGTTCTTCCTGACCCTTTCCAGCCCCTACAGACCTAAGCTTGTAACCAACCAGCACTGGTGAGCTTCTGACAATAGGGCTGTACCTTATATTATTCACTAAAAAGTTTAGTCTTAAAGGAGGGACTGGCTCATTTAAAGAGAAGAGAGTGTGTCATCTAGGGAGACCCCTAAATGATGGAGATTTTTTGCTTCTCTTCATCTTTTGTTAGTATCAAAAGGAGGAAGACAAATGAATAGCTTTGGCTTTGTAAGGACAGAAATACACATCTGAGTAGCTACTCTTACATTCCTGAGTAGCAGTGCATATTTAAATACAAGGTATTTAAGGATTTATACTTAAGGACTATTTAGGGACTTTTATTCAATGTATTTAAGGACAAGGATTTTTGACAGGAGATGGGAATACACATACTTTTTTTTGTGATGCAACTTTGAGTCACTCAAGTCTGAAAACACAAACATATACATATCAAAAAAAAAATCTACATTTTAGCTTGGGGACTTTTTACACTGTTCCCCTCACTTAGATGCTGTTTTGCTCTCCAGTCAGGACACTAGCTCTTCACTAGTTCAGGCCTGCTGAAGAGTCAAGCCATATACTGACAGATGCCAGAAAAAAGAAGGCAATGCATAGAAGCTGAAATGCCCCGACTGTGTCAGGTACTTAGGAGAGCGCTTTGGATTTCTTCACGTAGATAAGAGCAAACATGAGAGAAAAACTTTTTTTCCTCTTTCTGTTTTCCAGTGCCCACAGGACATTGAACTAATCTGTACTTATGGATATATAGGTAGATCAGAACCTTGGGTGTAAGTCAGGGTTGCTCACATGCCAAAACTCTATGTCTCAATGCTACTATCATCCACTGTACCAAATTAAAGTGACAGCCAACAGATGTCTTGTAGTCATGCTTTCCATTATCATATATCTTAGAGGACTAGTTTCCAAACTACAGGCCGTGAGGTTATGGGAAGTGGTCTGCAGAACCAAAGTAAACTGTAAAGTTTATATTGTTTCCAATTAAAAAAGTTTGATGACAAGAATGCATGAGAAATTTGGAAGCTTAACATTTTTGTTGGGGACCACTGCTTTAAAGAGACAGAGAGTACAGAATTTCCTGATTTTTATGGGTTTAGGACAGATCCAGACAAGTATCTTAAAGCAAGCTTGTTTGTGTAAGTATGGCTTTGTTAATTTTCCTGCTGAACAATTCACCACAAACATCTGGAACAGCATTATTAGTAGTGTTGAGGCTGCATTAATTCTGGATGTTCTTAAATAGCATTTTTACAGATACTTAAGAACACTTAAGAAAGGAACACTTTTGAAGGCTCTTGGCAGAACATGAGAAGGTTTAAAATACAGTCTCAGTTACCTAGTCTTACTCTGTGAAGCTTGATGATTGTGAGGACTAAGTAATCTGATTCCAGACATTTTAACAGAATGAAATGTGTCCTAAGGAGTTGCTATTTCTGTGGTTTAAATCTAACTTTTGAACATGTTGCCTACAGCAGGGGTTGTTTCCCAGGCATTCTTATATGCACAAGTAGCCTTAGTATCTGACTGTGTCTGTTTAATGAGAAGGACCTACTTAAAAGGACATGTTTGCTTGTTTTAAAAGACTTGTTTATGTACTCTCTCGAAGCCTTTATTTGAGACGTTATTGTTCTTGTGTACAAAGGAAACCAGTGAATTGGAATCTGCCAGAGAGCCCGTCTAATATACAAAGGTTTAAATCCTTCATGGTGTTGAATTTTTTAAATCTTTTTTATGAGCATGCCTTTGTAGAAGACTAATTCACTGTTGTTGCAGTGCTGGTACGCTTAGATCTGCAGCAAAACCTTTTTTAAAAAGAAAAAAAAGTTTATGAGTGAAGAATTGTCACATAGTGGGCAAACCTTGCAAGTTTCACATTCAACAGATTTCTTAGGTGAACTGTATTCCAAAAAGACCTATTACCTCTCTGCTCTAAATGTTAATTTGGATTATTTAGTTAAGCCAAGTTAAGTAGAAGGGCTTAAATTTGGAAGAATGTGTACTGTGGGCAAAGCTTCAAAACTTTCTTAATACAGTCAATGTGGCATTTACTCTGGTTATTGATTTGCATCTTCAAAGCTCTGCTTTATTTTAGGCTAATGGAGTTTAATTAGAGACCTGATTGCTGCTGAAAGTAGTAAAAATGAAACTGTTAATGCTTTATTTGAGCTAAACATTTTCTGGCAATTTTCCTAACTTCCAGGACGTGTCTGAACATGTTTTTACTTTCCTACCTGAAGAAGGAAGGAGGCACTTAGCATGTGAATATATGTATATTTTGGCTTAAAGAAAAGACAGTAGTTTGGAAATACAAAAGACAGCTTCTGTCTTTACTAACAAGTCTCCCGTTAAGATGTAAAAGGGGTAATACATTAAATTAGAAAGAATTTGAAGTGCATAGTTGGAAGATAACTAACTGATCACTTGGGCTTTCTTAAAGAAATGTATTAAAGGTTTTAGTTAACAGGCAATTTCCTCTTCAGAATCTACTTTCATGTGTATGTAAACTTTGAATTTTGCTCAAACAGAGCAACAAAACCTTGTGACTCACCACATCCAAATAATTGATTAGAAGAAAACATTGGGTTTTCCTTACAGGAGTAATGCACATTCAGCGGTGGAAGGAATCATATCCTGTGCTGGCTAAAAGATTCTAAGATTCCCACTAGTACCTTTTCTAGACATTTTTGAAATACATTGTTTATTGCAATAAACTGAACATATCACAAGTATTCTGCGTAGAAAAATACTTGCAAGCTTTGTCATATCACAATAAACAGATGGGGGCAGGGGCTAGCAGCCTTAAGAGAGTGGTTCTCACATAGCAGTTGTAAAGTACACAGAAGTGGATTTTGTAGTTATAGTTCACCAAAATACCTAAGCAGAGCTCATACACACACACACAAACACACACGATTTTACATGTTCATATGAAGATTGAAAATAACTAAAAACCTCAACAAGTGTTAATACAACTGCCAGGTTTTCATGCAAATTAAAGTATGCATATGCAGACAGAATCCTCAAATTTGCCTACAGGATTACGTGAGCTTCTGTGACTAAGACACTTTGAAAAGACTTTCTGTTTTCTTCTGCTCAAGTACGTTTCAAGAAGCTTTCCTTCTGCTGGGGGTCTTTGAGATTCCATTATGTTAAATGTGGAGAAATCTTTGAGTTACAAAATACCTGACAAAAATAATAAGTGGTTTCATCAGATAACATTGATTTTCACAGATCACAGATCAGAAGAACTAATTAACAAGTAACAATGTAGAATTCTGCTTTATGATAGACATAGGAGATACTGTACAGTTTTTATAAAGTCAATAAATACAATTATTTTATGTTGCTTCTCTGAGCAGGTCTAGCGAAGATGTGTTTCTACAAGAGAGCTGCATTGTACGAGAGCAAAAGTTTTAATTTTTTTAGAGTTCCTTCCTCTTATTTCCTACCAAATAACATTAATATGTGAACTTTTAAGACATGCATTAACCACATGCGATATGATTTAGCTTTTTCATGCTAATACAGACTATAGAAATGAAAATACATTTAAAACACAGGGCTCCCAGCATATAAAACATAAAATTTTGTCTGTGATCTTCAGAGTAAATTTAAGCAAAGATTAATCTTTAGACTCCTTAACTTTTCAAATTTTTCCTTTTAGAATAACCTAAATACTCTGAATATTTCAGCATACCCTGATACACTCCTGTATGAGAAATAAGCTCAAAAAAATCTAGTCCATTGTTTTAAGGGACCAAAATTAATAGTTCCTTTAATAATTTATTACTACAACAAGGTTTGTAAGAAAAGGAAGTCTTTTAAAATCTTAATTATTATTCTAGTGTTATAGTTACAGCACCACAACTACTACCGTGGAATTACCATCATGTTCAACCATTTACTTGCTAGGTATGATGCTTTACACCCCTCTTTTTAAACCAGACAGTCATAAAGTCTGGGCTGAATTCTGCTGCCGTCTCTCCCCACTCCACCTTGCAGTGAGGTGGTAGATGCATGCCCCAAGTCAGCACCTATGCAGACAGGGCGGGACATGAACACCCTGTCTGTCTCTGGCACATAGAATCATAGAATCATTAAGGTTGGAAAAGACCTCAGGGATCATCAAGTCCAACCATCAACCCAACACCACCTAACTCACTAAACCATGTCCCTAAGCACCACATCTACGCATTTCTTGAACACCTCCAGGGATGGTGACTCCACCACTTCCCTGGGCAGCCTGTTCCAATGCCTGATCACTTTTTCGGTGAAGAAATGTTTTCTAATATCCAGCCTAAACCTCTCCTGGAGCAACTTGAGGCGGTTTCCTCTCGTTACTTTTTTTCCATCACTTGTTACCTTAGAGAAGAGGCCAACACCCACCTCACTACAACTTCCTTTCAGGTAGTTGTGGAGAGTGATAAGGTCTCCTCTCAGCCTCCTCTTCTCTAAACAACCCCAGCTCTCTCAGCCGTTCCTCATAAGACCTGTGCTCCAGACCCTTCACCAGCTTTGCTGCCCTCCTCTGGACCTGCTCCAGCACCACATGGCACCAGGCGAGGCAAAAAACCTGCCCAAAGCTCATAAGAAATGATGTTAAACTCACTGTTTGAGCAATCACTTGTTGTGAACAAACATCAGACATTTGAAATGGGAGCAGGTGAATTCTGGCTTTGTTGAAGAGAGTAGACAGATGATCGGAGACGTGTTTTTGTCTTGATAATTACTACGGAGCTACGCAATTATGTTTAGTGAAACAGACATACATTTATATTACCGATGCTCACAAATGTAAAACTGACTCCACCCTTCCTTCCCTCTTTTAATGCATCCCTCCTCCCTCTTTATTATTACTTATGGCACAATTACTTATTCTTTATAGATAAACATATTTTTAAGGAACTCATGAGAATCATATTTTTTTTCTTTCTTATTTTCTGCATGTATTTATTTCTCTTTGGACATTCCTGTCTTGCTCCATCTTGGCATAGTGCATTCAGTCTGTGTTCTAACTATTAACAACATACCTTTCTCTTAGCTGTCCTCCTAGCTTAGCAGTATTTGTCCATAAAGGTAAACGAAGCTGCAGAGAGGGGAGCCTGCCAATTGCACAGCCAAAACATACTCAGTTATGCCCTGGTAATGGACTGATTTTTGAAGGATTGCACAGATTCCACCCCAATAGATTTTGGTACCACACCCCCTATCTGATCCACTTATTTCAGTAAATCCCACAACCATGAGAAGATAGGTCTGACCTATTAATGCCTGCAGGCGTAGTTGTCCACTCTACAATGATCTGAACCAACAGGTTAACTCAAAGTTTCTGAGGCACATTTCTCAACATTTTTAATTTAAGACTAAAACCCAATTCTTATGAAGTCAATGGGAGCTTTGCCAGTGAATGTCAACACTTCTGCTATTTTATTCCTTGGCTTCCTAAGCAGGAACTGCCAATCATGCTGTATTACACAGTAAATTTATTAGGCATGCAATCATGCTTTGAGTGAAGTAGAGACAAGTTGCCCTTTGCTGGCAACAGAATCAGGCGCCTTCAGCAAACCACCAAATTCTCTACATGTTTCTTTTGTTGGAAGACACAACTCTAAATGACTTCAAACCATTCTGACTTCAAACCATTCTGACTTGTGAACTGATAAACTAAAAGATTATACCATCACATATATATATAGTATCAAACTCCTGTCTGCAAGCCTATTTTCTGACTTTTTTCCTCCCTTTCAGAACCTAAGTATTTTCTCATTTCCTTTTGAATAGCAAAGCCTGTAAACTAGACATTGGTAAATTCTATGTTATATCATTCTGCACAACTAATATGAAGTGTCAAGAAAACACAAGAATGTAAAAAAAAATCAAATCTCATTTTTTCATTAGAAAATCAACTTGGGCTTTATAAAAATGTGTAGTTATTTCAGAATCCTTGCTTGAAGATATGTATTTCTGACTGAGGTGTATTTTTGTCTGATTATTTTTAAAAAATAATAAATCTACATATGACAAAACATATGGCTAATGATATTAGGCAATCTTCTTAAAATATTGGAATCTTGGCACAGCATCTCTTGGCAGAACTTAAAGCAGCAGACAGATAAGGCTTTAAACTCTTTCTCTTTGTTTCCCTTTCTCCAGTTCCAGCTACAAGGCCGAGGCAAAAAGCCACCTCCAAACTTCTTTTCATGGTGTTTACATTCAATAGCCCTCAGGGAGGGAAGGCAAAAAAATGGCAATACATGTGTGCTAGCTACTTCAGGAACACAAAATGTGAGTAGCACAAATCTCCTCCATCCAGGGGTTTGCTTTGAAGCCATTTTGCTCAGTTGGCATCAGTAGAGACAGTTCTAAGCACTGTGTCCCATTTGACTGCACATTCCCTCTATCCACACAATTGATTTGAACAAAGCTGGCTTTCTAAACACTCTTCAGCTGACCAAACATAGTGTTGAAAATTATAATAATAAAAGGCATTATAGATGAGTAGAGTCTATTTCTGATATCATTTATTCATAGCAGTACTAAAAACATTTACACAAAGAATCCCAGGTAATACAAGTAACTAATGACCAGAAGATGCAGGACTTAAATAACATGATCTGACCACTTCTTCTGACAAATTAAACTGCAAATACAATACACAAGCCTTAGAGCTCACTGAACAAAGGAAATTACTTACAGACTGCCAAAAAAGAAAGCAACATCTGTTACTGGGGTCTACACAAAGAAAATATTACTGTTTAACTGCAATCAAAACCATTCCGGAGCTCTTAAAATCCACATTTCACTTTAAATGTATTGTGTATTTTTTTTGAAACTTGATATTTTGTAAGATTTTCTTTATCACTCAAAAAGAGCTTTTCTCCAAAGTATTTCACAATAAATCTTGAAATTCTTTTCAACAAGTCTTACTCAGTACACTGAGCAATACTGCTTACAAATGCCTTTTAGTTTTATTGTGGTAGCTCTTTGGATTGTGAATCAGTGTTTACTTAAATCTTTCTTTGAGACTCTCCATAGTCATAGCTTTCAGATCACAACTCTCAGGCTCCACCCTGTAATTCCAAATTAAATTGTCACAATAAATTAAATATTCACAGTAAAGATTAGGGACTTGGGGAACTTAATCTGTCAATAATTGCACTGACTGTATATTAAAGGATCGATCATTCATTCATTTTATGAAAAGATAGAAAGTTAAAAATATTTAGAATCAGAAGTCTTTCTTATATACACAGCATTTTAAAATATAAACTGCATAAATTCCATAGGATTTACTCTGCACTTCCCCATTAAGTAACTAAATCAATTTCGAGAGCTGAGTTTCCTCGGCTGACTAAGGTATATCACATTATCTTCTTTATTGTGTCAAAATCATAGAATATTGGCTGGAAATGGCCTTTGGAGGTCTCTAATCCAACCTCTTGCTCAAAGGAAGGTTACTTTTGCAGTTAAATCAGATTGCTCGAGGCCCTTTTGAAAATTTCCAGGCAAATCATGAAAAATCTCCAAGAGTGGAGGAGAGTAGAGGATACTAACTTCCCTCAACCCACCGATACAATTATATTGTTTATACTGCCCAGGATGCTGTGTGCCTTTGTTGCTGAAAGGTCACGTTGCTGACTCAGGTTCAACCTGCTGTCCACCAAGAGACCCAGTCCTTTTCTGCAGAGCTGGTCTCTCACCAGTTGGTGCCCAGCTTGTACCAATGTATGGGGGTTTTCTGCCTCAAGTGCAGAACTTCACACTTGCTGTTGTTGAACTTGTTTCTGCTTGTTCCATGGTTGCAAGGTTTCATGAGTTTGCATATGTCCAGTTTATTTAAGTATTGCCCATTTTGATCCTCTTTTACTGTGGGTAGTATCTCTCTCCCTTAAACTACTCTAGTAGTCAAAGAAACCTTTTTAGAATAGAACAGGATAGAATAGGATAATTCCAGTTGGAAATGATCGTCTACTACAACTGCTTGAGCACTTCAGAGTTGATCAGAAGTTAAAGCATGTTATTAAGGGCATTTTCCAAGTGCCTCATAAACACTGACAGGCATGGGGCATTGACCACCTCTCCAGGAAGCCTGTTCCAGTGTTTGACCACCCTCTCAGTAAAGAAATGCTTCCTAATGTCAAGGCTGAACCTCCCCTGGTGCAGCTTTGAACCATTCCCATGTGTCTTATCACTGGATATCAGGGAGAAGAGCTCAGCACCTCCCTCTCCACTTCGCCTCCTCAGGAAGCTGCAGAGAGCAATGAAGTCATCCCTCAGCCTCCTTTTCTCCAAACTGGACAAGCCCAAAGTCCTCAGACACTCCTCACAGGACATGCCATCCAGCCCTTTCACCAGCTTTATTGCCCTCATCTGGACACAATCAAGGACCTTCACATCCTTCTTAAATTGTGGGGCCCAGAACTGCACACAGTGCTCCAGGTGAGGCTGTGCCAATGCTGAACACAGCGGGATAATCACCTCTTTTGACCAGCTGGTTACACTGTGTTTGGTGCACCCCAGGATGTGGGTTGCCCTCCTGGCTGCCAGGGCACACTGCTGGCTAGTGTTGAGCCTGCTGTCAACCAGCACCCCCAGATAGCCTTTCCTCTCCCCATTTATACTTGTGCCCAGTGTTACTCTATCCTATGTGCAGAATGCAGTGTTTGTTCTTGTTAAATTTCATGCTATTGATGATAGCCTAATGCTCTAGTCTATCTAGATCCCTCTGCAAGGCCTGTCGTCCCTCAGGAGTGTCAACAGCACCTCCCAGTTTAGTATCATCAGCAAACTTGCTAAGGGTGCATTCAACTCCTGCGTACAGATCACTGATAAAAAGATTGAACAGAACTGGCAGCACCTGGAAGGCTTAGCAGGAGATTCTGCTAGTAAAGACTGAAATAAATAAAGCATTGCATACCACAGTCTCTTCCATGCCCTTCATTTGTAAATCATCTCCCTGATTCAGCATCAGATCCATATTTTCCCTGGTCTTCCTTTTGCTGCCAGCGTACCTGCAGAAGACATTCTTGCACTTCACATGCCTTATCTTCAGTACCAGACAGACTTTGGTCTTGCTAATTCCATTCCTGCATGTCCAAGTGATGATTCCCCTCCATGGTAGTACATCCTGTGTTCCACTCCCATACACTTCATTCTTGTGTTTGAGCTTGGTCAGATGGTCTCTGTTTGACCACACTGGTTTCCTGTGTGTCCTGGGTCCAGCTGGGATAGGGTAAATTCTTCACAGAAGCTGGGAGGTGGGCATAGCCAAAGGAATATTTGATACCATGCTGACGTCATGCCCATGATATAAAGGGAAGCTAGCTGGGAGAAGGGTCTCTCTTGTGAAGCCCTTGGTGGTGAGATTTTCATTGTATCAGTGTTTCCATTGTATTCTATATCTTGTCTTATTGTTATATTCTCCTTTCTTTTGCTTTCCTTGTGTGGTATTATTAAAAATCCGTCGTTATCTCAACTCACGAGGTTCCACTTTTTCTTATCCTTCCCCATCTTACCAGGAGGGGAGAGGGAGGGGGGTTGCAACCACGTGGTGGTGACCCTGACCCAAGACACTGTGGTACCTGCTGTATGTTTTACATATTGGGATAACCTCACTGGCCTATAAAAATGACAGGCACAAGCAGGTTGAATCTACTTAAGAACAGAGGGGGAGAAGTTTCTCAGTTTTTCCACAAAAAAAAAAAGGTTCAAATTTGGGCTTTGAGAACACTCTAATATTTTGCCTTAGAATCTTTCTCTTTTTTTATCTTATGGTACCACTTCATGTTGTCCCTCATATCTAAATAACCCATTAAAACTGTGACATACTAGCGTCTTAGTCCCTCTCTCTCAGACCTACAGATTATGAGTAAATCCATAAGTGAGAGTTTACTTATTACTTCAATAAGGGGGTTGACAGAAACTCGAATGTCAAGCCTTTTTCTCTAAGCCATGGTTTCCTTTTGCCTTCTTCAATCTTGTTGCTGAACGAAGCATAAATACCCACTTTGCTCATTACAGACTCAAAATCAGAAAAGAAGATACAAATCCAGCAAGAGTTTTGAAAAGCAGAAGCCTAGTGTTGCATCTGAATTCAGAGATGCCTGGCTGGAGGAATGGATGGAGCGTATATGTGAAAAAGTAATCTAAGTGCAGTATTCTGGGTCTTCTGAAGTTTAAGAGTATAGGAATTTAGAAGAACTATAAAACAAAGAGCTGAAATAGTTGAGACAGGAAATTATTCAAGAATGAATAAGAATTTCAGCAAAGCCAGAGCTGAAGCAAGGAAGAAGCCTGGCAGTGCTGTAAAGATTGTGAGAGGTTAGTGACATGCCAGCAGACTGTAAGGACGGTAGCAGACTTAAAAATCAGTTCAGGCTTAAGGATGGCTTCAAGTTTTCTGGTCTTCACTAGTGCAGGAGATAATTAATCAAATTATTGCATTAGTTGCAGTCCTCTTACAACATTTAAAAAAAATATTTCATAGCTGCCAAGCAAGCAGTCATGCAGGCTTTTCCTCCTTTCAATAAAAGTTAGGGGAAGGAGGGATGCACTAGAAGAACTACAATGGTATTCTAGTACTGACACCTGTGAAGGCTGGCTTCAGTGTACTTGCTTTAAAACAACCTATAATATGTATTTGGAATTACACACGTAGAGGATTTATTTGTTTGAGGAGATATTGCAGAGTAAAAAAAATAACTAAAGAACCTGTAACGGAGATTTGATATTTAGAGCTGTTGTACAGGTAATAATCTTAGAGACATGGAACAGAAGGATTATAGCAAATGCAGAATATTGGAGGATCATCTCGTAGACAGAGCTCAATGGGCTCAAAAGAAATGGGAATGCTAAAGGAAAAAAAGTTGTGGGTGCCATTCTTGAAGAAGCAGTGGTGATTCAGGCTGAAAATAATAAAAACATTAGGCAAAGAAAAGGTGTAGAAGAGAGAACATCTCAGTTACGTGCTTTTCAGGGCTGTTTGTAACAATGACAAAAGCAAAGTGGACAGGGTTCAATGGAATCTCTTTTCCACCCAATAGACATTCAGTTCACCTTACTTGAAAATGCTATGCAAGACTGTAAAAAGGGAGACTGTGCAGCTGCCTTTATGCAAAACTCTTGTCTTAATGAGAAAATGTGAAAGGCTGAAGAATAAACGTAAAATAATAATTAATTCATAGACCTGTAAATGTAACAGAACACAGTCCTAGAGAAGAAATAAACAACTCTTAGATCAAAGAACTCATAGATCACCTTCACTGGAGGAATAAATAGAAATTTATTAGTTGCCTTCTTATTTTTCTTTTTTTTTCTGAAGGGAGCTCACAGTAAGTATACAGCTTAATGTCAACTTAAATTACATCTACAGTTTTATGACAGTTTCATTTGCTTTTTCAGGTTTATGTCTAACACACTGACAGTTTCTAATCAATAGGAGACAATTCCCTTTGAGAGTTATTAAAATATACCTTGTATTTAAATGTAATAAAAAGCATGACTGAACATGCCTCTGTTCCTCATAACACATAAATACCACATCTGGTCCATAAAAAATATGCATTATACAGAGGTTGTATGAATGCCAGATACGTATTATTACATGGAACTGTTTTATCCATCTAGCCTAATTTCCAGATGTTTTATTACTTGTAGACAGGAGTATTGTCAAAACTGTTGTTGGAAGTCCATTTATTTCAAGAGGGCAAGGGACAGGGATAGCAAGTTAAGCTACAGGAAATGTTTGTGATACAGTTAATAGCAAGTCATATGACAGAATCATCAGTGCTATCATGTTTAAAGAGATGCACTTAAAAATTCAATTTCAGACTAAAATTTCAGTTGACTTCATTTTAAATATGCACTTTCTTATTTTTCCAGCTGTGAATGGCACATAATTGCAGGTAATATATAGAAAAAACAGAGCAAGCAACTAATAGAACTTAAATGGAAACCATTAGTACGAAAGTTGTTGGTAACTATAACCATATCCAAAAACATATGAAGCTGATAGCTAAAAATTCTGAGGACAGTGAAAACTAATATCCTTTAATTCCTCCAATTTGGAATTATGCTGTGGGATTTTTCTTGGTGTCTTTTTTTTCTCTGTAATGAACAGAAATATGTTTTCAAGCATTATTTGAAAACAACAGTTCTCAAGGAGCCATATGACATCTGAAAAAGCTTCTTTGGGTCCCCCACAACAATGAGGTTTCTAGTGCCATAGTAAAAGTATGAGGTAGAGAAGGAGATGAAAAGGCATGTAGGTGATCGCATAAAGGAAAGGAAAAGCAGCAGACACTATGTCATAAAAATCGTGTTTCACCAAGATGTCAGAAGAGGCAGGGCTACATATTTTATTTGAACACAGCAAGGTAGAAATGAAGCAATTGTAAGTATGCCACTAGAAAGCAGGGACTAACGCAAGAGTTGGACAGTAACTAGGAGTTTTCCTTGTAATTAAAGTACATTTCATTAAATGCAGCATTTTGTTTAGGGAAGTACAAGCTATACAGAGATGTGAAGATTACCAAATGAAAACATATTGATTTTTAGAATATTTGGCCTATCAGTGTGACATTTCTGCAGTTATCCCTGAAAAAAACCTTAAAATTACTATAGTAAATTTACTTTACAATCCCATTCAAAATGGCATCATAACATGATCTCATAACTTCCACTTCTAAGAAGTAACATTATGCCCAGGCTCTTTTCTGTCCTGTAACATTTCCTATACTGGCACCGAAAACCTAGAAGGTCCTCTCAATTCATTGTGGGTACTGCTTCAAATTACATACTACTTCTCACACTATACTTTCTTTTTTAGTAAATCCCGAGCAGGAGCACAGCCATTTAAAAAATTCTCAATGATCAGGCAAAGGGAGGCAGTCCTAATAATGTCTCAAGTAAACATGGAGGTTACAGTCTATGATTCTATGGTGGACTTCCCAGTTAAATTATTTATTTAACTGCCTCTATTCAGACTTACTAAACACCAACATTTTAAACAGATTTACACTATATCCACTAAAAACGTAGAAGACATTTCCAAATTGTTTGAGATACATAATGTCTAGGATGAATTGAATTTCAGTCCTATGAATAACATGACCCCATAACTTGTATTTACCTCTAACCCAACACAGACTATAAACCTTACCCAAGGCTTACACAGGATTCAAAAAATGGGAAAACATTCATCATCCTGTCCATGAAGACCATCACTCCACCATTACTGATCATTCCTCAGAAGTCAATATACCCTCCTTGTCAGGTTAAAGCCTGTCCTGCTGCAGCCATTAGCCCTCTTCTCTAAAGACAGGTCCGGTGACTGCCTTATTGATTAGCATTTCAGCAGGCCCCTTAAAACGAAGTCATAAAACTTGTGGTTTAGTGTACTGCCAACTACAAGACCAGGCCATCTAGAATTACAGGTTGAGTAGCATGGCACAGGAGATCATCCTTGGTAAACAGAAGACCCATTGGTGGAAGTGAACAGCCGGCTGAACAGCTTCTTAGTGTGGTCCATGGCCAAAGCCAGGAGAGTTCCCATGTCCCCTCTCAAAAAGTTTATCAATAATGATTAAGATAGCTGCAGTAAGACTAAGATGATAAATATTTTTCACTATATGTATCAGCCTAATCACTAATGCATTCCCTCCCCTTTCTCTTTTAAACTCTTTGTTCTCTCACAAAAAATGGAAAGCAACGTGGACAGAGAAGATACCTGATTCTGCTTGTACAATGGATTGTTCAAAGAGGACAGAGCACACAGAAATATCTTGTGTCCAGCAGTACCAGAAAGAGAGAGGCAATGCACTTGTGCAGTGCTGGAAGAAAAATATCCTCTGCATTCTCCACAATCTTTCTGTTTTGGAAACGCAAGTCAATTGTTCCTTTTTGAATCCCACAAAGAAGCACTGCTTAAATTAATCTTGAGACTCTGCATGACTCCTGCTATTGAAAGTAAAAACAACCCAGCTTCTCTGCACTGATAAATATCCTGACACTTCTAGGGATCAAATCGGTCACTTAGAATATGTCTATAACATATCTAACAGGATTAAATTAAACTTGACTGACTACAGCAATATAAACACATAACAGTAAGAGAATTCAAAACAAGCAGCTTGTTACAAACATAACGAGACTTACACCTTTATGCTCAAAACAGATTTTTTTTTCCAAAGCTAACAACATAAGGACCATAAATACTAACAGTAGTCTCTATGTTAGGAGGTCTCCAAATACTTTGCAAAGGAGACACAGCTCCCCAAATAAAACATGCTAGCCAAAAACATGCTAACCAAGCCACAGAGATGGAACAACCCCAAGCTAAATCAGAATAGATGCAAATTATATGACAGGTAGAACTGACCTCATCCTCAGTCTTTAGAGTAATGCATTCACCTGTGTCCCACTATCAATTTTTATTGAAAACATCTGCAAGCTCTCACTACAACACTGTGTTGTCCCAGAGAAAGACAAGTGTTAAAAAGAAAAGAGTATCCGCAAAGGTTGCCCCTCTGGGTATTTTTTAATATACTGTTACCTGTATTATTGTCCAAAACACAGGGTATTCCTTTTGCAGTTCTCATGAAATCCAGGGAAAAAGATATCCGTCTATCTTTGATTTTCTGGACTAGAAATGTGTCTACCTTGTATGTACTCTGAGTCCTGTTTGCGTACATGCTGTAATCCTAACACATGTTCTTGTTTCATTTTATAAGGACCAGTGGAAGAGTTTGTATCCACTGGTTTCTTTACTGCTCCATAAAGTATTCCTCTTCTGTAATCAAAGTTTGTGATAAAAATCAAATGAGCCCAAGGAGCCTAATTTGTACCTCCTTCCTCCATATCCTCCATCCACTCCATCCTGCATTAAGGAGTCTGTATTTGACATTGCAAATAAGGGGTTTAGATTATTTTCTTCTTAACACGCTACCCTGTATGCATTATGCTGCTTTTCAGGATCACAGTCCTGTTTTAAAATAACAGAAAATAAGTAACAATTTGCCAGCAGTGAACAATGCACCAGATGTAGCTTGTCAACACAATAGAACATATTAATAGTGGGCAACACTACCTGACCTTTTGCACATATCATAACACAAGCATCCCAAACATTTTCAGAGCATCTCTGCCTTTTGCTTTTTGCTAACCCCTTTCTTGCTCAGTGATCCGACTGTTCTTGAGCCAAAACTACACTTAATGGGACTTTACCTCAGTGGAAAACCTGGAGCACTGAGTGACACACACACCCTTTTTCTGCTCACCTCTCTCCTTGCAAGACTTACTCCCCTTTCCAGGGCCACATAAATGCAGCCATAGCTCTGCTCTGTGTCCAGGTCAGCTTTTCCTGCACTCCACCTACCCCAGCATACCAAAGCACAGTCACAACGAAGCTGCAGGTTCTGTCTCTCTCCAGCTGCAGCAGGGAGAGGCAAGTATGGCCAGGTGGCATAGAGCAGCTGAACCTAGTTCAGGGTATCCAAGGAGGACAGAAGACAGTATCTTTAGGGCACTGTACCTAATAACTATGAAATCACACATATTTACCTCATTAATCAGTGCATATATTTACTGTGTAATAGAGATTGACTGCAACCGGAACTAAAGCCACAGCAGCATTGATCAAAGAGTATTCTCAGGAGAGGACTACTTCTGCACAGAGTAGACCAAGCTTTACCTGATCAAGCTCAAAAGCTTCTATGGATGCAACACTATGGCTGCTCCAGATAGCTTGTTCCAGTGCTGCACCAAAGAAATTACCAGCTTGTCTTGATGCACAGGCCTGTTCTACCCTTGCACACTTCCTGTCACTGAAGTTCATGAGTGTTCTTTTAGTCCAGTCCTTAAGTTTCTCAACATATTTCTGAGCTGAAGTTCTACCTGTAGGCCTGTCATCCTCTCCTACTAAATTGTAATGTCCACAAATTGGACATCTCATTACAAGACACCCATCATAATCCTGCCTAGAGAACAGGGACTCCCCTTGAAACCACTGTGTATGTTTGCTTAGTGGGGACTTAGTACAGAGGAAAATCGTTAGGAGGAGATCAAAACTTTTCCAAGGCCTCAGCAACTGAATTCATCCCAAGTTTAACATTTTCAGTGACAGCAAGGAAAGAGGCACAAGATCCACTCAGATCCTGAGAAGTAATAATTTTGTTTCTTGCCTCTCTAAACATAGCTGGCTTATCTTTCGTGCTACTTTAGTGCCTGTAAAGAGCATCGGCTTACCCCTATGCACTGGATTTTGCCCTGTCTCAAGGGCAACAAGTACAAAATTAACGATTATCCTGCAATCTGTAATCAGTAAATTTGAATGTTAATTACTCACAATACAACTAATAATGAAGCAGGCATCTGATTCGCATGTATTTCTTCAGTGACAACATGCAATAATATTTATTTTGCCATATATGCACAGCATGGAGGAACTCAGCAAAGAAACTATGTGCGTGGAATTTCGGAGGTGCTTCTAATCAGCTAACAAAAGGTTCAGACGAGACTAATTGCTGTTTCCATCATGCCTGCAGTTCCACTTTCAAGGTGACGTCCCCAGGAGTGAGACCCAGATGCTGCTTCAGTGAGAGCATAGCACCACCTGCTGCCGAAGGCAAGGCTTCAGAGGGGAGGAAAAGGTTTTGCCATTTTTCCCATAATATTGCTACGTTTAATTTTTTGAAAAAGAAAGAAAAGTAAAAAAAAAGAAGAAAGAAAGAAATAATTACTTCTCTGTGTAGACCTCATCCTCTTTGATTATTAAAGAAGTCTCCAACATATACAACTTGCAAGGGTTCTGCGCCTCAGACATTGTGTGGAGACTCCTACTAGGTGTTTCTAGGCCATTTCAATTATTGTAACACGTTCATATTCAGTGCTGACAAGGTGCTTCTCTACAAAGCATCCCTTTTAGAACTTGTACACACAGGGACTTTAGTATAAAGCAATGGATGCAGAAGGATCTGTGTCTTCAATGTGTAATTTATTACAATGATGCAACAGATAAGTGACTAAGATGCTCTGACAGTAATTCAACCACAAACAAAGGTACAGTAGTTATGTTTGTGTGAGTCTGCCTTTGGTTCATAACACATTAGTGGGTGCCTTCCTGTACCACACCTCTTCCTGATTCACCAGCCTGTCCATGTGGATGCACTTTGCTCTCTTGAGATTTTAGAAGTCTGATGTCACATCTCTGAAAAAATGCTACTGTGCAGCTGAGCTTGGTCCACTTCCAGGAGACAGAGCATGTCTTGGTAGCAAGCAAACTTGGTACCTGGTCTGTGCGCTATGCTGCCTTGTCATGTTATCAGCTAGAGGTATACTGGGATCCTGGGTTTTACTTCTCCCAGAAAGCAGCAAAGAGGTAGTATGCCCTGAATGCTTAACAAGAGAAAAAATTGAAGAAATTACTGTCTTGCACCACTATCATAGCTATATTGCACAGACAAACTAGTGGTCCTGTCTGAGTCCCCTCTCCTCATCTGAGTTGCATCTTCTCTATATATGTACAAGGCAGCTCTAACACGATTAGGAGTTTTGCACTAAAAGATGGTTTAATAGCACATAGTTGCATGAGTGAGGGAATGCAGTTGCGGGAAGACAGACAGATAAGGGTCTGCAGACTAGAGTGCACAATTGTGAGGAGGCCTGCCCAGAAGAAAGTCAAGGAGAACAACTGGAGCTATTTTAAAGGACAACTTTGTTTAGAAGAGGGCCCAAACTACTTGAACATTTGGGCTCTCCTGGTAAAAGATCTGGAGATCTTCAGGGAAGTGGTCCTAGAAGTGTAAGAAATTCTCCTTCTGCTTGAACAGTCCTTATTCCTCTATGCTCAAAATAGTGACTCATTTGCTGACTACCTCACTTCTAATCCAGAACAGCTCTACCCTGTCCTACCCTGACAAACTGTATGTGCAGTGATGGAGAATGGTCTGAGAAACCAGGAGGTAATGATCTGGCACCAATCATTATTCACAACAGACTATATAAGGGCCCTTACTTGCATCAGCTTTTCTCCCCCTCTGATATCTTATTGCAGTTGCTGCAAACCAAAGAACCAGAGCTGATGAAACTAAAGACCCCAGAGCAATCTGTTCGGGAGCAGCAGTTCTCCACCAGAATAGGAGACTTCATCACTCTGAAGTCCCAAACCTGGAGTCAGCATCACTCCAGACCTCAGAATTCCCAGACAGCTGTGAAGGAAAAAGGCAAATCAACAAAAGACCATGGGGAGTTTTATAGTCAGTCAGTAGACTAGAACATTTCTGCATTTGTGATATGCTGGCACTTTCTCCCAATGGGTTTTTCACACCTTCTAGGGGCTTAAATACTGAAGCCACACACATCGCTCAGTACAAGAATAATTCAGATTTTCTTGTATTCAGACAACATAGCAAACACTGAAACACTAATCAGAAAGTAACACACAGTGAGGCTGGCAGCCTAAACTGCAATTCCCTTTACAAAACAATATGTGTGTATTATATATACTATATCCATAGTTTGTTTTGTAGCTGGTTCACATACCTACACTAATCATGCATCTGGCATGTGCATCCATTCACAAACTGCCCTTGCTATTGTTTGAATCAGTTTTGGCCTGTGAGTTTTCTTCAAATTACATCAGTTAAACATCCTGGTTTGGTTGGTTCTCATCGCTAATTACGTATATATGTCAACATCAGTACCAGCATTCTCAGGGTGTAGCTCACACACAGCTGCTGTATAATCTTATTCTATTTTTAAATACTCCTCAGCCAACTAACATACTTGAAGTCAGATGGTCCTAAGCCCATAATTCAAGCACTCTGTGGTCACACACAGGATTTCTAAGCTGCCAGGGGTTTCCAACCTTCTAGATCTAATAGGCGCCTGGATACCTCTGATATATAAAGGATGTCCTTAAGAATCAGTCTGTACAAAGTGACCAGGATAAAAGAGAAGATACATCTGGCAAAATCTGGATGTACAATCACCATACAGAAGATTGTGTATCAGCTAGGTTAGGAATTTACAGTGCAACAAGTGACTCCCTGCTAGAAGTTTATTCCATTTCCAAACTGCAGAATCTTCCCCATAGGAAATTAATGTGGTCGGCTACTTGTAGTATGAAAATCTCATCCTACCTTACTCAGTCACAAGACCTCCTTGTAGGCAAGCCCTTCAGCTGAGGTACCCCATGCCGTTTACCTAGAGAGTAAGCCATTGCATGTAGAGATTAAGGGTCACCTGCAAAGGATATGTACTGCTCATACTTAAAGGATATGTTCCACTACTCACATAGTGGAACTGCTGAACTGCTTACAACCACAGTGAAAGCATTTACTTGTAATTTAAGTCAGTTTCAGTTAACTTAGGAATTTAGCTTAGCTTGGAAATGCAGCAAGTAAAATATCACCTGGTTTCCAAGTAATGGGAAAGTCACACTTCATGCTAACAGTGCCAAATTTATTTCAAAAATTAATGGATGGGCCTTTAACATACTCTAAAAATGTCTTAAAGGGACACCAATGTGGAATTCCCAGACTGGTGTCAATTCACACACTAGTCTACTGTGCAGTAACATCCCCATATGTTGACCAGACTACAGAGACCACAGAATATTACTTGGTGATAAGAAGTCCCTATTTCTTCTCTGCTGCTTCATTATTTCTCAAGTAAGAAGAGTCAGCTGCAGAGACTGTATGGTAAATTTCTCTGCACACCTGGCAACGCTGCTGAGATATCTCCAGTCACTTTGAAGTGACTGCTGTAGCCACAGTATAGTTGAAAGAACTGAGAGCCACCTTTACCACTTCCTCCTATGAAAGATACTGCTGTCCAGGCCTATCCCAGCATTTTGGTTAGCAACATGAACATTAGAGATTCCTTAATGTCCAAAACTGCTTTTGTTTTTTCTCCTATTTGACACAGGGGTGTGTGTGAAGGAATCTGTACAATTCTGTTGTAAAAGTTCAGCCGTATTCATATCATGTTTTAATTTTCACTGTAGGAATTATCTTCCCCTTCTTCAGACCTCCCAGAAGAAAGGGTTAGACTATAACTAATTGACACCTAACTTTTACCTTAGAGAATGGAAAAGCCATCTCTGATAAAACAAGGGCATGCAGGTTCCTTATCCAAATAAGGATTCATCTTTGCACTTCTGAGTTTTTAAAAATTTCCATAAAAAGGCAAAACAGTACTTCTAGTACTCATTCAGTAGGTATGTATAAGCTATAAATTTGTGTAAGTCTCTAGAGGCATAGAAAAGAGTACATTCCCATTCTACACTGTTTACAATCTAGGCAAAAATTCTACAATAAAAGAGAATCAAAATCCATTCCTCTGAGGAGCATAACAGGCTAAGGATAAAGCATAATAACTTTCCATATGAAAGACTTTGAGTTCATACTGGAGCCCAGTGATCTTTGAGAAATGCTCTCATTTCCTTCCAAGCTTGTCCGATGAATTAGATGTAGAGAGTCATAAACAATTCACAGATACCTTAAAACAGCATTTTCTAATTATAGCAGAATCTGGAATCATAGCCATATCTTTTATCATTAAAATCTTAGCTATCACTTGATCTATCAGCCTACCTACAAATTTCAAAAAGAAAAGCAAACAAAATAGGAAGATTCTCCCCCAAATTGTGATGCTTCTTTAACCCACTGTAATGAGTATCTAAAATAAGGTGTACCTGTTACCTGAAATCTACTTCCATTGACAAAGCCTCCTTACACAAATGAGGTTAGAATGTCTCATCTGAGATGTTTTCTCCATCACAGTTCCCAACAGTTACGGCCCCATTTCCCCTATTCTACAGATGGCTGCAAAAGATTCCTTCCTTCCCAGACTCCTGCTTCATCCATATTTATGCTGTTTTCTACATCTCATCTTGCTTCACCACTGCCAACATCCATATCTGATTCTCTAAAAAAGGCAAGGTAGAAACAACTAGTAATTATGTAAAAGACAGAAAATTACTCAATAATTAAATCCTAGAGTGCATATTCTTCAGGCAAAGGAAATTACCATGCCGCATCTTGCCACTTATAAGTTCTACTAAGAAATTCCACTAAGAAAGCCCTTATCTCCCAGACCCCTCCTCACAGACTAATAGGGAATTATGCACCACATAAAATATCTTCTACTGGTGTCCTACCATCCCCTGAGAACATAAGGAACCATTTGTTCTGCCGGTGCACATGGATGTGTTTCTGTTACTAACACCAGGGTTTATCATTCCCGTGGCAGAGGGGGCATACTGTGTTCGCTGAAGGAAGCTCTTTGGGTAATCATGGGGTGTGGTTATGAGGTGCATAAGAGACAACTAAAACATGCTGTCTGGCCAGGGACCCTGTCATTTCCTTGGCTGTAATAAGGATTTAAGTGTGGCTATTTTCCCTGTACCCTTCTATCCTTCTGAATAAAGATGGGGGGGAGGGGGAGGGATATTAATTAATCTAAAGGAAGTTGCTTCATATTGGCAACTGATTTATGTCATGCACATAATGTTTTCTTTCTGCCTTGTTAGCTGTCTTCAAGAACCTGAAAGCATCCCAAGCAAGTGTGTGCTTGGGATCCCCTCAGTCTTCCAGTTAATGCTCAGTACATCTATAGCCACCAACCCTTTGGGATAGCCAGCCTGGTTAACACTTGCTTGTAAGTAGCAGACTTAGTTTAGTATCTCACATCCCCCCAGCAACTTCAGCTACTCATCTTTGCCCTCTACTTCCCCAACAGAGTTTAGTGATTTCTCAGTTGTGCCAAAGAAACCTATTAAATAATCCAGATTTTCTAAATATGCCTGAAAAGACGAACAGAGATAGGCAACATGAACAGGTGAGTCAGTATAGTTGAGGGGATAGTCACATCAGGCAAAGGGAAGGGTGCATGCAACACGCAGTCCAAAACCTCTGCCACCACATGAACAGCAAAGTGTGACGGTTGCCTCCGAGAGGCACAGAGAAGACTGCACTTGTGAAAGCGTTATGTGCTGTGTGCCGGTTTGGTATCACATAATAAATAATTATAATAAATAATTTATTTTTACTTATAGCATTACAAGATTAAATAACAGTTTGCTATGGATAACCTGTATTGAACAGTTTCCTTCAAGCCTTCACACTCCAATAGCATGGACAGGCACAGCAAATGACAAAACCAGGATGTTTTGTGATTCATTCCCTTCAGCGGCAATTCACGGTCTAAACAGGGCTGGCATAGTCCCATCCTTCCCCTCACCCTGCCATTTCCAGTGCACCATCACTTTTTTTTGGAGGAGGGCAAGATTAGGTTAGCTCCCTGGGCCTGCTGCGTGTGTGATCATGTAAATCTGTCTGCGTGACCAGGAACAGTGCTAGGGACACTTGGCAGCTGGGACTCACCTCGTCATAAACTGCTCTGTGGCCCAGCCCTGCACTGATTCACTAAGTGGGTGAGGCCCCAGCATTTCCCAGGGAAGCCTTCTGGACAGGAGGAAGGGCTTTCCCTCCAAACTTGCAAAGTGACATAAACGGAAAGATGAGGGTGAAACTTAGCAAACAAGAGGGTTTTTGCTTCTTGGTAATTCTACAGTAAGAGCTCTGTCTTCATTACAGAGACGCTCTTTTTTTGTTTGTGTTCTAAAGAAAAAAAAAAACAAACTGAAGAAGAGTCAATTTTGCAAATCCGAGCATGTGACTGGAGAGTTAACCTTCACAAAAAAGACGGTTGAGGGAGCTGTCTGGCTCCTTCCTTAGTTACGCTGCAGGCACAGCCCTCGGGTGTGTGAGGTCCCCCTTGCTGAGGGTTTAACTGGTGCATCACCCACAGCCACAGCAATGACACCCCAGTGTGTGCAGTAACCATTCCAGTAGAGGTGTCTGAAAGCCTGAATTACTCCCCACGGTGTTTTCCAGCTTTCAAACACATGATTTGCCTTCTGAACGCCTCAAAACAACTTCCCAAAATTTGTATTGGGATCTGTCAAATCACCTGATTTGGTTAAAGCTTGAAACAGTTTCAATGCAACTCAGACTTCTGCTTATTCACGATGAAGTTTATAATACAGTCTGCAGAAAGTCTGTTAAAAAGTAATTTCTCCTGCGATTGAAACTGCTGTGTGGCAGTACCAGAGACGCGTTAGTTTTCCCTTTATAAAAACGTAATCCGAGTCAAGGCCTTCCCGCACAGAAACTAAACTGCTCAAAATTTCCGACTCCTCATTTTTCCTTCGCGCAGTTCCGGGAGCGGGACCAGGCGATGACAGCGGCAGGAGGACACCCCTGCAGAGGGGCTACAAGCAACCCCCGCCTGTGCCCCGGGCCGCCTCCCTGCCACCCTCCCTGGCCGCGCAGCTGCACGGGCGCCTGAGAGCCCATTGCGGGGCCGCCAGGGCAGCGATGCCTCGAGCGGGCAGGCGCTGAGGCGCTACCGAGCCCCGCCCCCGCCGGTCCCGTGATGGCGGAGGCGGAGCTGCGCCGCCCGTCGAGCGGGTCGCGGCGGGCGGAGGGAGCCGCGGCAGTCGCCGCGCCATGGGCAGAACCATGGGGCTAGCCGGGCTGCTGCTGGGGTTGTTCCTCGTGCCCGCCGTCCTGGTGAGCACCAGCCTTCGCCACGACGCCCCGCTGACCGAGCCCCCGCCGGTGCCGGCCGAGCTGGAGCTGACCTCGGGCGCCGTCCCCGAGGATTCGGTGTGGCCGCTGCCGCAGCGGCTCCGCACGTCCCCCCGCCAGCTGCAGCTGGCCCCTTCCCGCTTCCAGCTGGTGCACGGCGCCGGCTCCTCGGCGGGGCCGGCCTGCGGTCTGCTGGAAGACGCCTTCCGGAGGTGAGGGGCGGCGGGATTGGGGACGCGGGGGGGGGCTGCGGGCGGGGGCCCCGGTGGCCGGACCGGTTACCTCAGGGCCCCGCCGGCGCCTGTGCTTCCCCGGCAGGTACTACGAGTACATGTTCGGGCAGTCGCGCCGGCGGCAGCGGGGCCGCAGGCCTCAGGGGAGGCGAGGAGAGCCCGAGCTGTCGCAGCTGGAGGTAGTGATCGAGTCCCGGGAGCCCGCCTGTCACAGCCACCCGCGCCTCGGCTCCAGCGAGGCCTGTGAGTAGCGCGCGCCGCCCGCCACCGCGTTCCTCCCTCTCGCACGGCGTCGTTCGCGCTTGTGTTCAGCCGTGTGCCCCTTGTAAAAGTCCGTGGGGTTTTTTTGAGGAGCTGGAAATGGTAGGCTCGCTGAGGCGCTCAAGAGCATTTCACAACCGTGGCAACCAGAAGGTAATTCTTGTTAATGTTGTGGGAAATTTCAGCCCACAGCGAATTGTGAAGCTGGATAGCAGTGTAAGCCTGGGATTTCTGCAGCTTAGCTAGAATTCGACTCGGTTATCTGCTGCTACCCCTTCTAGTAACTGTCATTAAGAATCAAAGGTATTACGCTGTGCTGCACCCAATTACGTGTGGTGACATCTATGCGTAGTCAGAAGATCATCCTTTCAGTACAGGGTGCTGAGTGAAGGCTGGCTTCACTTATTCATCTGCTCTCTTTAGAAGCAACTACATTTGGATTGAAACTACCTACGTACTGTTTTATGTAGGTGGTGTTTCTGTTTTTCCAGGAAAAACTGAAAGTGTTCTTTGAACTTCTTGTTATTCATCTTATAGTATTATAAATCCGCTTTCTTTCTATCAGTAGATAGAAGAAAGGATTTTAAAGCGTGGTGGTTATATTGGATGTGTTCTGGTATGCTTCTTTAGTTCTAGGAGTGAAGTCCAGAGTAGAGAAGTACTCTAAAATAAAGTCCTAATCACCAGAGAAGTTTTTTAACAGGAATAAGGATGAGTTGGTAGTATTGCTTTTTGTCTGGGCGGGTTATCGCAGAAGTCTACATATTCAGTTCACCTAGTTCTGTCTTGAGGTAATCTTCTGTACAAGGCAAGGCAGTTGCTTGTTATCCAGGATAGAGATCCTTAGAAAAAACCCCTTTTTAATCTTAAGTCATACATGTGTGGCAGGGTTAATTGATTAATTTCCCCTGACCTGTGATAGAATGTACAGATTTTAGGTTTACTCAGTCTTTTTGGTACATTTAGCCAAGTAGTGTAATTTTTGTGTGAAAGTTTGTCATTCATTTCAGTGCAAATGAGGTATAGCAGAAAATTGCTAATGCTTTAGATCTTTTCTGCCACAATCACGTTCCTTTACTGCTTTACTACTAGTTGAACTTTGAACTGGTTTGCTAACTTCTAATTTTAACTGAAGCTGGTTCTTCTCTTCTGTCAGAGAATCTGTCAGATCTGTGATTTTTGGGTTGCACTTTTTGGAGCAGCTGGTTTTTTCCTCTGCTATAGGAAAGGAGTTTCCTTATGTAGTAAGCTAAGCTCTCCAGACTCCCGGAAGGCTTTCATTTTCTATTTTTAGTGACACAGCTTGCTCAGGGAACAAGTGCTGAAGTATGCAGTTACTAGTCACTTGCTGGATTGAGCAGTGTGGCTCCTTCTCTTAATAGAGATGGTATGGATCAGTCAGTGACACCCTATAGCAAGAGTCTGGATATGTACTCAAAGTACAAGTTATTTGCCCTTCTGCCTACTGTCATCTTGCCTGCTTGTGTAAAGCATTCCAAATAGCCGTACAAAGCTGCTTGTTGTGAATTCAGTCAGGAAGTAAATTCCTGACTGAACTGCGATTTACCCCGAAAAGACCTGTGGAGCCTGCAGTAGTCTTCCAAGTTCTCTCTCTTGCTGAGAACTTCCAGTGTATGCAGTTCAGGTTAAAGTGGAAGCTTGAGGTACTTTCTTCATGTCCCTGAATGGCTTTTCTCTGGTAGTTTAGTCAAAAGTTTAAATTGTATAACTTCCAACCAACTGTTCTTGCATACTGAGGAAGATCCAACAAATCATTACCCAGTAATTTACCCCTGGGACTTTTTCTGTGCTGCTTCAATTGTGTGACTCTAGTCAGTTTATTGTCACCTTGTTGTTTCAATAATAATAATCCATAGATTTCAGGTATAGTGTGTTTTTATACATGCTCATTAGATGGTGGGGTATGACTTTTTTTTTTTACTTTGTAATTAGACTTTTATAGTAAGCACCTAACAATATTACTTGACAAGCTGTATCTCTCAAAAAAATGTGTAAGCATAATCTATATAAAAGGAAGGTAAAATAAGTAGACTGTAATTAAATCTGGCTTAGTTACTTAGCCCTTATCGACTGTGTCTTAAATGCAGAAATATCATCTGACACATTTTAAATCAATTGGGTTAAACTTGGGAATTCTGGCCCATGGGCAATATTGCTATTAAGCAGTATTTGTTTATCTTACTGATTAACTGTTGACTTTCTAAGTAGTAACTTGCATTATTTCAGGAGCACATAAATGAAAAATAGCTGCATGGTATCAATATTAAAAACAACATTGGTTAGAATTTAAAAAACAAAGGGAGACATGGCACTTGAAGAATCTCTTTAATGCCTGTTAGCATTGTCCTGTCATTCCATGCTTTCTTGAGGTATAACTTATTTTTTTCTTTTCTCTAGATCATTTAACTGTGACTGAGCCTGTGGCTATACTGAAAGCAGATGAGGTATGGGGTGCTTTAAGAGGTAAGCTGATACTTCTCCTAAAGACCTGTTTGTTCAGGGCCTATACAAACTCCGTGTCAGACTAAGAACCAGCTGACCGCTGAGCCATGCTCCCATTCAGTCCTTCAGGGGAAGTAGGCTTGGGTATATTGGCCAGAAGGATACCCATATACATGCTGGTTAAACCATCAATCCGGATGCTCAGCACCTCCGATTCAGTGGCACACCATAAGTACATTCTTGCTGTGCCTGAAATCAGATAAGCCAAGCAAATCGTCGGTGCTAAAAAGCTCTCAGGTATTTCCTGACTACACCTAATAACTAAGCATGCTGGACACATCACCAAGAAGACCATAGTGCTGCTGTTACTGGAATGTAGTTCTAATTCATGCTGAATTAGAAATCTCATCAATTCCAGAAATGTCAGGAATAGATGCATGACAACACCAGAAATTCCTGCCTTACTCTTGGTAACTTGCATACTATCCAAGGATTAATTTAGTACAGCTGAGCTGTAGTGCTAATATTCAGTATTTGTGTATAACGGAGAATTTGAATGGTTCTGTCTTAAAAACTTCCTTAACTGTGGTGCTTGAACAATTAAGGAAACAGTGATAAAGAAAAGAAACTCAGCTACAAAGCATTCTTTCTAGCTATGGGAATGCCCGCAAATAGTTATGGTGCTGTTTTTAACTGAAACTTAAAGGACATATACTGGGTTGTACTCCAGATCCTGTTCTTGGTTTTTTTTCCAGGTTTGGAAACCTTCAGCCAGTTGGTTCATGAAGATGACTACGGAAGTGTAAGTATAGCTATTAACTGAAACCACAGTCCTGATAACAGACAACCACGTTCTTTATTAGGTGCTTTTCTAGCAACAGCGGATTTACTAGTTTCATTAAGTATTTTTTTTCAGAAAATGATCCTTGGAAAACTGTTAACAAACTGAAAAGTAAGCATTTCCTATTTGAAATTACAAATATAAAATGTGAATTCTAATTTTTAAAATCTTATTCTTACAGTTTCTTGTCAATGAATCTGAAATCGATGACTTCCCGAGATTTGCTCATAGAGGAATCTTACTAGACACGTCAAGGCATTATTTACCTCTGAAATCTATTCTTACAAACTTGGTAAGTGGGCAGTTTTGTATCATTGATAATTAAGACATTTTATTGTTGTGTTTTCCCCCTGAAGTAGGTAGTATGAAAGGAGAACCCATCTCCTCTGACTGACTTCTAAAAGGACAGGGTGAACTTTGCTATGTGAAGGTCAGAACACACACTGGAATGGAATTGAGTGGGAAGACACTGTTATTAGTGAATTTGTAGAGGAGGCTGGGATTTGTGGTACTCTGGGTTTTCTGTATTCTCTGTTGCCTAAACCAGCTCAGGTATTTCTTGTGAAGCACGTCGTGAGACTTCTGACTGTAACCAAGCAATACAGGGGAGACCTTGCAAGTCCTGGCTTCAGTGTCAGTGGTTGCAGGAAAATTCAGTTTTTTTCAATGACCAGGCTTTGGTAGTCCTTTCTTAGGCTACTAAGAGCAAGCCAGTAACTAATAGTAGAGAGTAAGGGGGGAAATCGGAAACGTTCACTGGAAGCTACTGATTT
Organism: Pterocles orientalis; assembly: GCA_011057875.1. Lineage (NCBI taxonomy): Eukaryota > Metazoa > Chordata > Aves > Pterocliformes > Pteroclidae > Pterocles > Pterocles orientalis. The sequence goes on from WKFP01015160.1 coordinate 1,170,659, forward strand.
CTTTCACTGCATCCCTTCAAAAAGTGAAAAACCACACAAAAACCCCAAACAAAACTTTTTCTGAAAAGTTAAAGTAAGCACACTAGGAAGGTGTGTATACTCTCACCTTGATGGGAAGGTGATGAATTTGTGTAGTCATAGCAGCCAAAGCTATGGGGTTTTCTGTTTTGTACTCCTCTTTTCTGCTGTTGAAATCCTTGTATTTGGTGGGTTGAAATGGAGAAGCCTTTGAGTGGACGAATGTGCAGGTCCTTGTCTTACATCTGTCTCGTTTTTCCAAGATAAAATAGTATTGAAAGTTTCCCTTCCATGTTGCAGGAGTTTTCAGAGCAGGTTTAAAATGGGCAGGAAGGGAGTGCAGGTAAAACTAGTCTTCATTTCTGAGGTCATGCTTGGATTGTGCTCAAAACCTGCTCCTCTTTGGGTATTTATCACTTGTATTTATCTTTAGGATCAGTCCCTGTTCAGCAAGTAGCATTTGTGTAGTGTTTCATTTACAACTAGGGGTGCTTCAAAGACTTAAGTAGTTCCTTGTGTCAATATTTGTTGTCTTTTCTAAAAGAGATTACAATGTCCAAAGAGTAACTTGACTTTTGAGGCTTGCATTTCTAGCCATTTTTGTGTTTCTGTTTTTTTTTTTTTTTCCTTAAATCATATCTGTGGCTTTAATACTTTTAATACATTTTATGACATTTTGCTGGTTTAAGAACAAGTGCTCTTGTCCTCCCACCTCTCTGCGTGCTTGAATCTAGGCTAACCTAATAAAAAGCAGTAGTAATCCCTTCATGGACGTGTGGTAATTTGATGCTTAAGGCAGCAGTTCAGGTACATTTCTTGGTTGTGCTCTGCTGCTGTTCTTTATTTCTGGGAAGCGTATTGGCCTTGGCAGAGGAGTAGCTGAAATGAAGGTCAGGGGGTACAATTTTCTATGTGGTATTTGATAGAAACACATGAAGTTGTGGTAATTAAAACTTTTGCTGTCTAATAAAACAGATGAGAAAATTTTGGGGAATGGACAATATATAAATTTTCCTTTGGATTTGGTGGGAGTTCCTGAAGAGATTTTGTCACTTCTTTAAACACAGCTTGGTGAAAAATGAAAGAGGGAGGGGTGGAAGTATTATAGTAAGGGGTTGGAAGCAACTGTGTTGCAGTTTCTCTGTCCCCAACAACCTACAGAAGACTTATTCCGTCCTCTTGCAGAACATAACACTTCTAATGACTCTGGGTAACTCAGGGTATGTGTGTAACTGTCCATCTGGAGTCATGATTTTAAAATAAGTGTGTTAACATTTATCTTGATTATCTTCAAGTTTAAAAAAGGGAAGTATTGACACTGCTAATAGCTGAAAGCTATCTTCTGTGGGGAAAATACGTGGTTTATTTTGCAAGCATCTCAAATGGCATCTGCAGAAGTTACTAGCAAGCAGGGATATACTAAATAGTAGGAAACTCACTCATGCTGTTTAGTTTTTGAGTCCAAACTATTTAGGTAGAAAAGTTAAACTTTTCTGTAAGCTGAAATAGGTGGTGGTGCACAGAGAATTACCCTGATATATTCTGAAGTGGAAGAAATTCATAAGCATTCGTAGCATTTCCCCTTTCACCAGCCAGTGTCGTATGATCAGATCAAGAGGTTGTTCACAGGAGTGGAGCAAATAGATGGCAGGGGAATGGAGCAATAGTGTAAACAGGCTGCTGTTTCGGTGTATGCTTCTAGTACTCAGTGAAACATGGTACACTTTGTTTTGTTTTGTTTTTTCAGTAGTTGCATTAGGGATAAACTGGGACAAGACCACTTTTTTGCATAGGCCTTCTGTGAGAGTGAAGTGCTTAACTAGTCTGTATTGCGTTATTTGTTACAGGATGCCATGGCTTTTAACAAGTTCAATGTTCTCCACTGGCATATAGTAGATGATCAGTCATTCCCTTACCAGAGTATTTATTTCCCTGAGTTAAGTGACAAGGTGAGTAAATATAATTGGAGTAGGCTGGGAGGGCAGAAATCTGGCACATATGTTGTGGAAATAAACTGCAGAGCCTACCAATGGTTGAATGTGTCTGCCTTGGCTGATTGTGAAACAGTATCAGAGGACCAGTAACCAGCTAGTCCGCATTTAGGATCCTACCTGAATGCCTGTGTGGACTGTGTTCAAGGCTTCCTTGGTGGGTGCATTGTAAACCTTCCTAACTCTTCTGTGTAAATTTACTGGTGACAGTGATCCTCAGTGTTTGCAGGCCCTCAAGCAGTCATGGTGTGCAAATAACCGATTATGGTGAGCACTGCTTAGATTTCTATTGGTTTGTTTGTTTGACTTCCTGGCACTCAAACAAATGTAAGAGTGTCCTGTCAGTTGGAACCATGACAGCAGTACTTTCGCCGTTTCCGAAATCTAATTAACTTTACAAAACATAACATGTCTATAAGAGGTCCAAAAGTGAGAGATGTACAGTGCAATGTATTTCTTTATTTCCTGATTTACAGCAGATTTTGCTAATTAATGAAAGCCACCATGAGGTTCTTGCTCAGTCATAGTACAGTAGTAGCCAAATAAAGCATGAATAATTAAGTATACTGAGCCTAAGCACAAGATTTGTGATTGTGTTTTAAAATGCTTTCTAGAATCTGACTCTCATGAAAATTTTGTGGGCAGTGGTCAAGCAGATGCGATGAAGAATTTTGCAATTCAAAAATTCTAGGTGTTGGGTGGTGCAGTCAGATTATTTTTCCTAGTAATGGCTGTGGAGTTCTGGCCTGTTCTCCACAGTCAGCTGTAGAGAGGGAGATGGCTCTTGTCTCAATAGCTTTCTTTTTGAAAGGCTTCCTGTTTACCATTATCTTTTTTCAGTAACTCAGCTGTGGAAACAGTTTCCAGATAAATAGAAGCTTGCAGTGCTATTAATCATGAGGAGTCATGATGCTTTTTGTATGTAGTTTGGCTCTTGAGCAAGCATCTGTTTCACCAAACTATCAGTCTGGGTCATTTGTCACATTTGTTGGCTGTGTGGGAGTGGAATAATGCTCAAATTCAGCATCACAAAACTAATACGCCTAGATGCTAACATGCCCTGATGAGCATTGTATCAAAACTGACAAGCCAAGGTGTTGGAAGAAGATGCCATTCCTTCTGATTTGGCAGAGTTTTTCCATTAGTCTTGCATGTCATGTAGCAAGGACCCTATGGTTCAGAACTAACAATGCAGAGGTGGAGGGGAAAACTAACTTGCCTCTGTACAGAATAACTGAAAAATGTATCTTTCAAAAATCTGATGTAGTGTAAACTAACTTTTCTGTTTTCTTCAGTAACTGTGCACTAAGGAGGGAAGGACGGTCCCCTCAGGAGATTTTGTCTTAGTGTGGAAAAAGGGGTTAATTTTTGTGGCCGGTTTCCTCCCACCCCCTGCCCACTAGTCAGCCGAAAAGTTCTGTCAGCGCAGTTGCACATGTGATAAAACAGAAAAGGCCAGGTGGTAAAACTGCTCTCCAGTCTAAATTATAACACTCTAATCCCAATTTTGTGCACTGTTGGTATAACATTTTGTAAACTGTCTCTAAATGTGAATACTTCACAGGGAGCGTACTCCTATAACCACATCTATACTCCTGCTGATGTCCAGCTCGTGATTGAGTATGCCCGGTTAAGAGGCATTAGAGTAATCCCAGAGTTTGATACCCCAGGACACACGCAGTCTTGGGGAAAAGGTATGTCCAAGAAAGTATTAATGGTTAAAAGATCGTGGTAAGTAGGGTATAGCAAACAAACTTGTTTAAAAAGCAGCCCTTAAAGTGCTTTGAAAGGCCCTTGATAAGAGGTTAGCAAGGGCCAGGCTCGGTGATGGTCATGACCTTTACATGTTAGAGGAACTAAAGTGAACGGAGAAAGCTGGCACATCTGTGCTGTATGTGTACATGAAAGCACAAATACAGTCTGTCTGCCTTACACTTGGTGTTGTTATGCCCCCATCCAGTACTCTTGAGTTTAGAGTAATAAGGCAGTGCCTAGGAATAGTGAGTTGCTGTCTCTAGAGCAGAGATTTCTGCTTTGGGAAGGTTCTTTCAAAGTGTTTGATGTTTCTGTTAGTAAAGTGGTAGTCTGCCAGTGTACAAAACACAGCAAAGTTGAATGCTTTTTCACTCTCTGTCTTCTGGATTTCAGAGTAATACTTCTCTTGACAAAGAATGCTTGAATCCTATGAGTGGGGGTGTTTGCAGGCACTCAAGGGACCAGGGAACCTTGTGCCTTAAATCAAGGTGCATAGACAGCAAATTCATTGCAATTAATGTAAGATGGTTTGGGCCAAACTGGAAATAGTACACATTTTTTTAGTGCTTCATAGCTTTAGCCATGGGGCAAGTCTTGTGCTCATCCTGTGGGGGTGTGGCCATAGTGTTGGAAGATGCCTCGGGCTCTTTCTCACTAATCTAGAATGAGGAGGGAAAGAACAAGGCGAAAACTAAATTTGCTAAGCAGTCTTTCTGAATCCTTCATCTCCTGTGTTCTGCTGTTACAGACCACTAAAAAAAAAGCCAGTGGCTTGCCTGGTGATATGTGAGGTGGTCTACATACTTATTAAGAGCAAGGTTTAGCTCCCTTGCCTAAAATAAATTATTCCTGATAGCTTCTTATATAACAGCTTTTTTTAATGTAATGTGCAGGAGCCCGTCCTGGCTTTGCCTGTGAACCTGAGTAGCTATCCTTTGTTTGCATTCTAATTCAAGATACTGGAGAGAAGTCTTAAGGCATGTGAGGAGGGTAGTTGAAGCAGTCTACCACTAGGACCCTGTTTGGGGGAAATGGGCTTGGAGTAGGAATCACAGCCAGGAAGGTGCTGCTGCTGCAACCACAGTTTAGAAATTAAATGGGACTTAGATATCTCCAATCTACGTATAATAACTTTTTCCTATTTTGTTATCCTGGCTCATGTTGCTTCAGATATTTTGACTCAAGAACCAGTGCTTATTTTGATGCCTGTCTTGCCTTCCTTTCTTGTGTAGAGGTAAATTCCTAGCAGACTGAGGCAGGGACATCTACCTTGAGCCATATAGCTCCCACCTATGTAGGTGTTAACAAAGCAAAGTAATTAAAAAAAAAAGACCCCTGGACCACGCTCATTATATTTGGTTTCCTTCTAATAGTCTTTTTTCCTCAATCCATTAAAGCTTTTTTATTCAAGTAGTCATCCAGAACCTGTTTTCCAAATATAGTGACATGTTCCATAAATTAGTGTGTGTTAAATCACAGATCCAAAAGTCAGAGTCCTGTTTTCCAGTTACAGGGTTCTTCAGCCTTGGGCAAGTTGTTTTATTTCATCATGCGTCTATTTGATTCTACTTAGAATAGATGAGCACTTAAATCATGAATATTAACTTTTTTAATACAGGTAGCTGCCTCTTCCTGTTAGCAAAGTTAACATACCGACGTGGAACTGAATATCCTCTATTAATTTTTTTTATTAGGTCAAAAAGATCTTCTCACCCCTTGTTACAATGGAGAACAGCCAGCTGGGTCCTTTGGACCTGTAAATCCCATTTTGAATACAACTTATGACTTCATGACTAAATTCTTCAAAGAGATCAGCAGTGTATTTCCAGATGCATACATTCATTTGGGAGGAGATGAAGTGAACTTCGATTGTTGGTATGGTGACAGTCCAAAGAATAAATATCTAGTACCTCTTAAACTGTGAGACAGTTTTCACTGCATAAGCCAGAGATGTCCACTCCTCCTTCTATGACTATTTGTAGGCAGAGCGTTTGTGATCCTTAACAAGCAAGTGTTACGCAGAATTTTGCTTTGACTGGTAGTTTCTCAAACGTTAAGAAATCTAAATGATTTATTTGTGAAAATTAACCTGCCAGGAAGGAGAAGTAGTATGGTAGAAAAGTACTATATAAGTAACATTCAAATGCTTTGAGTTAAAGAAAAAGCAGTTTTTTCCATTGAGTTCTGCTTTCCAGAAAACCTGCCAACATTAAGTATTACAGTATTGGCTGTTGTGTGCTTGTATTAAAAGTATGGCATGTATTAATAGAGTTTTTCAATTGATTGTGGATTTTGAATATTTTGGAATCTCTCTGTGGGAGTAACTAATAATATAGAATTTGGAGCAGATCTAATTGGATGACTGTTCAAACTGATCTAGTTCGTACTTGTGTGCTTTCTTGAAACATCAAATCTGAGCACTTGGGTCTTGCTTTAATTTTTGAAAAGAAAAAATTACTGACAAATGCTTTATCACAAAAGTGTTGGTTTGCTTTTTGGGGTATTTTCCCAAATTCTTGATGTCACTCCTGCAGATCCCTTGGTACAAGATCTTGTCTGCTCAGTTTCCAAACCTGCTGGCAACTTTCCCACAAAGTCACAGAGAAGCCAGGAACCCCAGAGCTCTTAAGAGCTTGGGGCAGCCTGCCAGAGACTGCTTCAGAACAGAGACTCCAGTAGTTCTACCAAAGAATCTGGCTTTATATCAAATCAGGATGAAACTGTTTCTAAATACCTAGATCATGTTACCCTGCTGCTTCTGCTCTTTTATACATTCTAGGCTATGGCATGCCTAAGGCATCAACGAGTGTGCTGTGCATAGGTGCAAATGGTTGGGAAATCTGGTTTAAAATAAAACAATTATTTTTTTCTAACTTTTGTTGTTGTTGTTATTTAAGGAGATCGAACCCTGAAGTGAAAGAGTTCATGAAGAGGCAAGGATTTGGCACTGACTATGCTAAATTGGAATCTTACTATATTCAGAAGTATGTTGTTCTTTTAATTCTTGTTCAGCTTTTCACAGCTGCTGAGGGTGGTGTTGAGGTGCAGAATCTGAAGCTGATTTAGGTTAGCCTATATTGTGTTCAAAAAATTGCCACGTACGGGGGACTACCCACTTTCCTTTAATACACTGTTTGTAAAGTTCACAGCATTAAAATGTGGGACACAACAAGCACATGCAGGCTATTTCTACACACATTATGAATGTATTGGATATTTTACACTAGATATTTGCTGTAATGTCAGCACACAGGGCAAGTAGGAAAAGTTCTACTTTTTTTCAGCCTTTTATTTTTCTTGTTCTTAAACAACATGGATTTAGATGCCTGTATGAATTGCTGGTAGTTCTGAACATTAGTTTGTCTTAACTACAAGTACGTGGGAGGACATCCTCTTAGAGCACTGAAGGCCAAAACCAGAAAAACGTGCTTTTTCTGGGTCCCCTATGCAGTGTTGGGGAAAGGCCTCATGTGCCTTAGGGCAGAAATCGTTGCTCCTTCATGTGCCTGTACTGATCTCACTGAAGTTCACAAATACGATCTTATTTCTGAATTCTAGGATTTTGGACATTGTTTCCTCCTACAACAAAGGATACATGGTCTGGCAAGAAGTGTTTGATAACCGAGCACAGGTAAGATGGGAAAGTAAGTAAGATATTCTTGCATAACACCACGATATTGTGGGAGGCTTCCAGAGTAGACTCTTAAGTAGTTATGGTTGTGTCTCTTAAGAGTTAAAGCAAGCCTGCTGACTTTAACAAGTCTTCCCAAGGTGTGTGTGGCCTGCCTTAAAATTATCATTTATTGAACATGTAAAATACGTAGAACAGGAACACCAGCACTGAAGTGCTTTCGGGAGGTGAATACAGATAATACAATGTGCTTTAGAGCATCAGAGTAAAGGGTAGGGAAGTTTCTATGAGGTTCTGTATGTTGTTTTTTTTTTTTTCTTGTGTAACTCCGTCTGGTCTAGTACCACCAGGTGCTCAGCTTTTCAGAGCTGGTCAAGTAACTGGTGCATGTAGGAACCCTCTTAGGGCATTAACTGTCTTATAGTATAACCTCTAGTTCACTCTAGTGTGAACTCTGTTTAAAACTAGCAGAGCATTAATCAGCTTTATACTGCGGGGAGGGGAGAGGGGGACCAGGAAATGACAAAAGGTAGCTTCCAAAATTTTCATCTTAAAAAACCAAACAAACAAAAACAAACAAACAAAAACAACAAAAAAAACCCCACAAACATAAATACCTAGTTTTTAAATCCATCATCCTTTTTCCTGATAACAGCAATTAGGATTATCTTTAATTCTGGGGGGTTTTTGTTTTGTTTTGTTTTTCCCCCTTTTAGCTGAAACCAGACACTGTAGTTCAAGTGTGGATGCAAAACAACTACGCTCATGAACTGAGCAGTGTCACTGGAGCTGGGTTCACTGCTATCCTGGCAGCTCCCTGGTACTTAGACTACATTAGTTATGGGCAAGACTGGAAGAAATACTACAGCGTTGAACCACTTAACTTCCCTGGTTTGTTACTTTTTTTATATGTATGTTCCGTGCATTGAAGTCTTTGGTTCATAGTAAGGGGTAAACTGAAAGAGTAAGGCTATTTAGAGTGGTCTTGCAGTGACTATGATCAGATACGCTGTAATCAAAGGACTCTGATGTCAGCTAGAACTCTGGAAAACTCAAAAAAATGCAACTTTCCACTTCTCACAGGGAAAAAGTGTTACATTCCTCAAGGATCTGACACTAGTGCTTGTGTGAGACAGGATGCTGGACTAGGTGGACAGATGCATCATGCATTAGGGGCAGAGTTGTGCAAAACGGCTGTTGGTAGACAGACACTGAATGTTAGTAAGCTTCTAGAGTGTTAACGCTGTTCTAGAAAAACGCACGTTCTCCCCCTCTGGCTAAATCTGAGACAAACATCATCTGTTCTCCTGGGGGCTTTCATTTTGTGTAAGATAGCTCTCAGAGCGTCAGAGAGGGTGAACACTTGACTTTGTAGCTTTGTCAAGGAATGTTTAGTGTGTGATAGAATGAACAGTTTCAATGAGGACTGAAATCTCTGAAGAATGTCGGAAGGCTGAGGAATGTCTTCAGAGGATAAGAAGTAAAATCCTTTCTGACAGAGAAGGAAAATATATTCTTTGGGCAGATGGCCTCATGGTTCTCACATTCAGTAACAAGACTACCAAAATGTTAAGTTAGTGCTCTGGACAGATATTTTATATGATAAACAAACAACTGAACATCTGTCTTCTCTCAGTATTGGAAAATGAAATTGTTGATACATGCCCATCTTCTGGGCAAGTAGAAATTCTAACTTTCTGCTTTGAATTCAGGATCTGAAAAACAGAAGAAACTTTTAATAGGTGGAGAAGCCTGCCTGTGGGGTGAATTTGTGGATGCCACCAACCTCACACCAAGATTATGGTATGAACTGCTTCATCATTAAGATTTGAGAAAGCCAGCTACAAGGAGCATTAATTAATCAAACAGGACACTGGTAGTAGTGCTCTGTGCTGAATCTGAGCAGCTATAAAAATGGGATGCTTCAGGATATATAAGACCTGGTATTAAAAACTTTAATCCATTCTTGGTTATAGACTGTACCTACTCTAAAACTCAGCATACCTTCACAGGCCTCGAGCAAGTGCTGTAGGGGAAAGACTCTGGAGCAGCAGGAATGTAACCGACTTGCATGATGCCTATAAAAGACTGACTAATCATCGATGCCGCATGCTCCGGTAAGATTAAGAGCTATAGTAGAGCTTGGTTCTCATGCCTTATAACCAGTGGAGGTCAAGTACAGGCCTAAACTGCTGCCCTCAAAATGAAGGGAGGAGAGCTAGCAGTCTCATCTGGCTATGTAAATATTATCCCATGTTTTTGTATCCCCAGAAGAGGAACAACTGATACCTTAAGACAGGAGTTCTAGACAGTTTTGCAACTAACATTTTCAGAACTCATTAACTTTCTTAAGTAAATGCTAGAAGTCATCTATGTCTCTCTTCTAAAGGAAAAACCAACACCAGGACTGACTGACTTCAGACAAAAAGGATATTAAAGGGTATGTGGGAGGAGTACGCAGACAGGAAAAAAAAAGTTGTCAATTTTTGATTATAAATAATAAAGACCTGCAGCAGGCAGTCATGTAGAGCTGCTTGCAAGAGAGGTGAGCTTCAGTGAGCTATTCTTTCAGGTATTGCCTTAGTGTAGGGACTGCAAGGGATGGATAAGAAGTCCCTGATAAATTTTAATTCATTTATGACTATTGTAAGCAAAGCCAGTTCAAAACATATTCTTCTCTGCAATTCTTTCCTAAAAAGTACCTAGACAAGTTACTGGCTAATTATTGCTCATGCTGTCTTTGTATATTTGCAGTTGTAGAAATGAGTGATTTCTAGGTCTTAAGTCCAAGTCTGACTCCACTTTTAAAAGTATGCAGTCAGCCTTTTAGGTTTTCCCAAATGCTGCTGCAAGGTTGGACTGCAGCAAGAATTCAGTTTAATTTCTCTACAAAAGTTTGACAAGTCATTGAAAATCCCAACAGTTTGAAGAAGAATTTCAAAGTACATACAAATCAGACAAGATAAAATGGCATTACAGTCATGACTCAAAACTCAAGCACTCTTCTCATGTTCCTGTAGGTATCTTAGCATGATTATCTGTTCAAATCACTGACTTGAGCTTACAGCATAAACTAGCTCTTTAATTAATAAAGTTAAGATGGCCTTGAAAGACTTTTAAGTTTTGACTTGTTAGGTTTATTTAAAGCTGGCTTAAAATAATGCTATAGGAGAATAACTATATGTAAATTGTGTTATCTCCTTCAGTCATGAGAAAAATAGATTAAGGTTAAGAGAGAGTTAACAAGTACATGTTAAAAACAAGATTAAATGGCTGTAGAAACTTACACTATCCAATTAAGTGATAGGATGTATCTCTTGATGGGGCTCAGAGAAAACACTGATACAACTGAACAGTGAAGTGTACAGTGGCTGTACCTCTAGAATTAGAATGATTTATGATAATGTAGCTGGAAAAAATCCTGTTTACTAAAACTGGCTCCCCAAAAAAATGAATGAGAATTACATAATTAGAGCTGCATATGAAGAAAACATTGGGGTTGTATGTGGAAGGGGGGTAAGAGTGTGCAAATGTCAGCTGATTCATATTCTTAACTTTGACTTCTCTTCAATAAAAGCAATAGATTTTGCAGAACACAGAGACAATTAGCCCCTGAATTTAAGCTGTTCAACCTGTGTTCTAATATTCCACTTTACCTGACTGAAATGGAGAACTGTACTTACTCAAGTACAATCAAGGGTAGAATAGGGCTCTTTTTCACTCCCTAAATTGGCCATCTGTTACTTCTTGGAAGTTCTTTTGTTTACACAAAGATTTAGAGTGCCAGTATGTCTCTTCCTAGCCAGTTGTTTGACTATAATAATACATATTCTACTCTATTTTAACAGCCGTGGCATAGCTGCTGAACCTGTGTTTGTTGGATACTGTGCCCATGAAGCAAGGGGGCAGTAACTACTGCAAAGACTTCCAGTTCACAACCTCAAGTGCCTCAGGGGTATGAAGATATATACATGTGTTTGATATTTGAAACAGGACTTACACTTTTCACTTTTAAAATAAAGTTATTTGACATTCTTGTTGGAGTAAAAGTGATGGGTTTAACTTTCATTAGAAATAGGGATTCTTCACTGTGAAATCCTGAAATTTTATACCCTAGTTACCAATTCCAGTTTCCTTACATTCTAAAGTCAAGGGAAAATACAGCTAAGACACTATTTAAATAAAGAGCAAACTGTCTTTTTATTTCAAAGTATCTTACCCTTCGCCACTTTTCTATGTAACCAGATAACTGCAAATCAGTAAAAAAGGTTAAAAAAAAAAATGTCCTCCCTCAACATAGTGCAAAGTGGTAGGTAGGAATCACTGTTGTGGGAGAACTCTGCCTTTCTTGTATTTTTTGCACAGATCTTGCTCAATTTGTAGAAGCATCTCTTCTACTTACTTCCTAAAGCAAACTCAGAAGTTACACGCAGTCCTGAACTCTGGTTCAAATTGGTTTCTAACAATACAGGCAGTAATACTTAGTTTTACAGTTTCAAATGCCTATCAGCCATATTCTTTTATTCAGCTGAAAACAAATCAACATAAACCACCAAAACTTGAAAGTTATTTCATTTATAGACATCAACTACACAAACTTCACTTACTAAAGAAAGAAAATAGTCCTAATAGCACATTAAGGTGCACTTGGTGCTCATCTCTATGAAGAGGATTTGCATCACTTCTTATTGCAGATATCTATAACAAGAATTTGCAGAGAAGCGAATGGCGGCTGCAGTGCTGATTCAGCTGCTTTGCAGTTACAAGGCTGTGCCATAAGAACAGTGTCTTGAACTTTCCCAGGGATAGTTAAAAGCAGTCTGCTCATAGAGCTGCTAATTCATCATTTACCACAACCAGCTGATCCCAGAAGAACATACTGGTGTACATAAATAGGCTCCTGAAAATTTTTAATGGTGAGAAGAGAATATATCTTTATTTGTTTTAGAGAGCAGAGCAATCACACCAACCCCATCCTCCTCTGAAGAAGTGCACTTTGCTGTTGACTGTTCAGGGCTTGATAACTGGCAAGCTCCAAAGTGAAGGTTGCTGAGCCTGATGTTAGAGAACGCAAAACTGTTGAGTAACCCTGGACAAAACAGAGAACACGTCACTCAAAGGGAATATAAGTTAGCACAGAAAGCTGTTTACGTCCCAGAAAGAGACAGAAGTATACTACAAAATACTAGGAAATTAATTTTTTAATTTTATGGTATAAAAAGTGCAATACATGCATGAGTCAACCTAATAATATACTTTTAAAAAAACTATTCTCTGTAAAACCTGTTTTAGTAGTGTTTACTACTTCTCCAACTTAACAGTTGAAAACATGCTGGTTTAACAATTGAATCGGGAAAAAAACCTGCTACTAAATTTGTGGACACTTGCTTTAGGCCTTCAATAATTAAAATACAATAAAAGACCTCCATTCCAAACTTATTCATCTACAACACCAGGAAAAGTGAACTGAAGCCTAATTATTTTTAAGCATATTAAAAAAAAAAATCAGATTTATATTTTACCATTAATAAGATAATCACATACCATCATTTCTGCTAGTGGAACAGCAGCAACTACAACTCTGTTATCTTGACGACTCTGGATTTCCTGAATACTACCTCTCCGCTGTGCAAGGTCAGTGAGTGCTGCACTGAGATGATCTTCACTTACTGTGATTTCTAGGTTCATCACGGGCTCCAGTATTTGTATACCAGCTTTTTTCAAAGCCTACAGGGATGGGAAGGAAAGTTATGTTGACTTTTTTTTTTAAAGAAAATTCACATAAGTACTTCTATAACTCAAGCTGACACTGCCTCTCAAATTCTCTACTTGAAAAAGCTATAAAGTCCACAGTGTGGGCATTACACTGTCTGAGAAGAACAATTACCAGATATTGATACACATATTTTCCCAGTAGTATATCATGCTACTGTGTTCTACGGCACTTCACAGCTTCACCATACCTTTTGCATGCAACGGGAGACACAAGCTGATATCATCGTGTGGGAGGTGTCAGGATGCACTGTCAGTGATTGCACTGTCACATCTATATCCTGAACTGGGAATCCAAGCAAAGGCCCTAGGAAAAAAAATTTAAAAGAGAAAAAGAAAAAAGCACATTTGTTTTTCAGAATATTAAGACAAATGCAAAGAAATTGCAGGAATAACTTGGAGCTTCTCACTTTCTTCTTTGCCCTCTCCTTCCTCTTCCTTTCCCCCAGGGCATGACTACTGGTCCTCTACCTCATTTTGTGACTTCGTCATTACCTAGCTTTGCCAAAAGAGACAAAGGAATGCACTCGTACTTTTACTCTCTTCACCAAAAGCACAGATAATTTTCAGAACCAGAAGTTCCCAAGTGTGCTCATCCATTCAACCGTTCTCAAAGTTATTTTTAAATTCATTTTAATATCTAAAACTTGCCTATTGAAACAATTTGAAAAAATAGTGAAACTTTTTGTTTAACCAGAAGCCGGAATATCTTCTGTGTTTTCCTTTTTAACACAATGTGATCACAGCAAAGCCTCATACTAACCCACTACCAAAACTGCACGGTTAATTCAATTCCATGAGGGATGGAAAAACATGTAGTGCCCTAGGTAGGTTATTTCCCTCCAATCCAGGACTCTCAACCAGACAAAAAACTCTATTGATGGGAAGCTCGAAAAACATCTGAGAAAAGACACTGTGGCAGTTTTGTGTGGTGGGGTTTTTTTGGTAGAGGGGGAGGGGACTACAGGGATGGCTCCTGTAAGTAACTGCTAAACGTTGTGCCAGATCCAAATCAGACCCGCCTCTGGCCACGGCTGAGCCAGACAGCACCTCTGTGATTAACATATTTAAGAGGGGGCACAGCCCTGGACAGGGCCCAGCTTGCTGACTGTCCAGACTCTGCTGCACTGCCCTGACCCAGCCGACCCAGCGCAGCCCTTGCCTGAGAGCCGGGAGTTTCTCAGGAGCCAGTGAAAGAACCTGCGGCAAAGAGAGGAGCGAAAGAGACAACTACACAGACACGCAGGTCAGTGAGGAGAAAGGAGCAGGAGGAGGTGCTGGAGCAGAGATTCCCCTGCAGCCCCTGGTGAAGAGCATGGTGATGCCCATTGTCCCCGTGCAGCCCAGGGAGAGCAGAGCTCGCCTGCAGCTTGGTGAGATTTAATGGTGGAACAGATACCACCTCACATGTAGCCCATGGAGGATCCCATGCTGGAAGAGGTGGCTGTGCCCAAAGGAGGCCATGAATTTGTGGAAGGGACCCACACTAGAGCAGAGCAGTCAGTGGAGAACTGTGGCCCATGGGAAGGACTCACATTGGAGCAGTTTGTGAAGAACTCTCCTGTGAGAGGGACCCCAAACTGGAGCAGGGAAGACACTGAGAAGCCCTCCCCTGAGGAGGAAGTAGCGGCAGAGACAACACCTGATGGATTGACCACAACCCCCCATTTCCTGCTCCCTGTCCCACCAGGGAGTGGGAAGAAGGTAGAGAAATCGGGTACAAAGCCTTTGGGCCCAGGAAGAAGAGAGGGGTGTGGGAAAGGTGCCTTTTTAAGATGTAGTTCTCTTTCTCATTATCTTATTCCGGTTTTGATTGATAAAAAATTGTTTCTGTGTTTTCCCAAGTCGAGTCTGTTTCTTGCCCGTGACCACAAGTGGTGAGCGAACCCTCCTTGTCCTTGCCTCAACACACAAGGCTTTTACCTTTTTTTCTCCTGATTCTCCTTCACATCCCAAGGAAGGGGTAGAAAGAGCGAGAAGCTCTCATGGTGCTTAGTTCTGGGTGACCTTAAAACCATGAGAAACACATAGCTTTTTTCCTACAGAGAACATGGCCAGATGTAGGTTTTTGGTGGTTTTTATTTTATTTTTTTAAAGCACTTAATGGCATTAATTTTAGCCTCGAGACAGCACAGTTCTGAAGTGTCTTCAAGGAGTGTGAAGAAAGCCCACAGCCAAGACTCATTCCACAGTCAGAGAAGAGACATGCTTTCCAACTCAACAAAGCAACACGGAAAAAATACCTCCAGCTGCTGCTTCTAGAGTAGTTCTCATATATCAATCCACTGCCTGTTCATTTTACTGTAAGAGAGAGTTCTTTGGCCACAAGTTATTAAATACTTCCTATTTTTAATCAAAGTCCTTCAGAAAGCCTATATTTTGCAATTAGATAAGACTTTTTATTGTATACTTTCAGGGATTTAACATATTTTAAATTAAAAAAAAATCAGTATCTCCAATAGAAGTGTTATGTACATGTTGATCTCTGAAACCACTTCCGTCACATCACTTTGGTTTAGGTGATGTCATCAAGTAAACACCTTACCTCTTATACCAGATTAAAAAGCAAACTGAAAGAACCCCAAACTCACTGTTGAGTGACTGAGAAGAAACCAACCTTAAAAAAAAAAGGCATGCTGACTTCCATTCCTGGCACAGGGAAAAGGGTTTTTGGCAATTTTTGTAGTCGAGGCAATTTCAGAATTTTCCTTTGCATCTAATGTTAATACATACTATCTTTTAGTTTTAAGCTACCAAGGAGATTTTCCTCCTAGAAACATATTAAATTGCTTCCTACAGAAACATTAGACAAGTATAGCCATCATAGCACTTGCTTTACCTTGAATGCATGAATTCATGATTCCATTTTCTACAGCTCCTTGGAGTTCTTTGGGTAGCACTTCAATGACACTCGCAGAATACTCAATGACGGGTTTCAACAGGGTTCTCTCCCCTAATCTGGGCCTCACCTCTAAATCTGCAGTTACTAAGTGTCGTTTATCTCCTACTGTTTTGTCCAATGTATCTGCAGGAGAAAAAAAAGCAAAACAACCATTTGGAAAAAAAATCTAATATATAAAATGCATGTGAAAGTTACTTATAAGATCATTTAAAGTAAATCAAGCTACAAAGGCAGAAACAAAACGTTCCTTGCATTCACTCATTTTACCTGTAGCTTGGGCAGCATTTAGGATGGTTTCTCTGTATGCTATCTGAAGAGGTCCCAAGTAAGTCTCAATTCCATATTCACGTTTGATTCTGTCATGAATGATCTCTATGTGTAGTTCTCCCATGCCACAAAGAATAGTCTAGTAAAAAGAGAGAGAGGAAAAATATGCAAAACTCAGGTTTTAATACAAACTGCTTAAGCAAGGACTTGCATGCTTTTAATAGTCTCTTAGAAATATTTCCATTCTAAGGAGCCTGGAGAGAAAACAGGACAGCTTTAGGTCATCTGACATAAACACCATATAAATGAGATGGTCTTTACCACTACCGTGGCCACTATAAAAAAGGTCATTGTACATTATCTTACAGACTATGAGAGTCAAACTTTCTTAAATACAGAACTGTCAAAAACATGCAGAGCACAGCATGGCTTCCTCTACTCTGTAAAGCACAAGTGCACAGGGCTCCATGTAGTCTGATGCACAGAACTTTGTACATATATGGTATGGACATTTAGAGAGTCCTTTTTATTCAAGAAAATCTCAATATGCAAATGAACTAACTGAAGGGTGGTCTTGACAGTTCTAAAATAAAGCTTGATTATAAAGTGAGCAATAGAAAATTCATCTTACTTGTCCTGTGTCAGGATCTAGCTTCACTTTTAAACTTGGATCTTCACGCTGAAGGCAGCTCAATGCGTTATCCAAGTCTGTACATAAACATCAAAAATTGTATCTAAAGAGATTTCAGTAATTTGAGAATCACAAGGAATGTCTACGGATCACTTTCCTCACAAGGTCAAATCTTACTCTCAGAGGGAATCAAAAGGACTCTAGAGAAGCATAGATTCTGGCAAACAATAGTCAACTCAAATTACAAGCAACTTGCAACTTCTGATTCTCCCCAACGAATTAACTGCACACTACACAGTGCTTTAATTATTAAAAATACCATTTTCAGAGTGATACTTGGTACTTGTATGAAGACAAAAAGGAACCTGTAAGTGCTTCATCAAGTCAGTAAAAAGTACTGCTCCCTTTTTACAGAGAAGAAAAATTATCAACTAACTCCTCTATGATTTGCCTGAATATTTCAAGATGAGTTCAACATGAAAATGTTCAAGTGCAAATTATTTTTTCTGATTCCCCATTATCTTAACTGCTGAAGAAAGCAGCTACAGGAAAAGAAGCTACAGAATGATAAACTCGCAGCTGAGACTGCATTTATCTACCTTACAGTCTTTGAAAAAAAATAACAAAAAAAAAACCTCTCACAAAAACATCCAAACTCCAAAAAAAAAAAAAAGGAACACCTTACAAACTAGTAGCTCAGCCTGCAGACATACTGCTCCAAATGAGAGGACCAAACTGAGAGGAGACCTTATCGCTCTTTACAACTACTTAAAAGGAGGTTGCAGTGAGGTGGGCGTTGGCCTCTTCTCTGAAGTAACAAGTGATAGGACAAGAGGAAATGGCTTCAAGTTGCTCCAGGGGAGGTTTAGGCTGGATATTAGAAAAAATTTCTTCACTGAAAGAGTGATCAGGCACTGGAACAGGCTGCCCAGGGAAGTGGTGGAGTCACCATCCCTGGAGGTGTTCAAGAAACGTGTAGATGTGGTGCTTAGGGACATGGTTTAGTGAGTTAGGTGGTGTGGGTTGACAGTTGGACTTGATGATCCCTGAGGTCTTTTCCAACCTTAATGATTCTATGATCCTATGACATCTGCGTTCTACCTTGCTCCGTTCCAACATACTGCACTGGTACTTGTCCTTCCTCCCCTTTCACCCCAAGACAAGTTCAGCTTTGTTGGAATGAAGATAAAGAGTTCAAAGTACATATTTCCAAACAGAGTCAAATGGAACCAAGTTCTCTGGTACAGATTTGTTGGGAAAGGGAGTAAGATTACAAGTCACACTCCATGGGTGAACCCTAACTAGACACAGAATTCTTGGTTAGTGAAAACTTTCCACCATAAGAGTAAAGCTGCGAGCGCTGACTGAAAAAAACAACATGCTTCAAGGTTATTTGTACTTAGGACATTATATACAACACACCAGCCTGACAGCAGCAAAACTAAGCATGACAGCAGGAAATGAAATTGCCTCCATCTCGTCTTTCAAAATGAGGAACTACTACTTTTCCAGACACAAAAACTAGAAAAGTACTACTACTAGTAATAGCAAAGGATACTGACAACCGCAATCTAAAATAGACCATCTGTACAAAACACCAAAAAGGGCTTTATTAGATCACTGATTGATAAATTCATGCAACTCACTCATGTCAACCAGGTGTGCATAGATTGGGAACAAGCACTGTTCCTTAAAGAGGAAGATATGGTTATGCTTCAATATCTCATTTGTGGAATATCTTTAGGTAGCTACATTGTACCTTGTTGTTTAGCTATTGAAGGAGGTTCAATTGTACAGAAGAAGACAGGGTCAGGGACCTCAACGCCTGCCAACAGAAGGCTCTCTACATCACTGGTAGACCTCTTCTCTCCCCCAGCATCCCTTCCAGCTCGGCGTGCTGCAGCTACTGCTGAAGCCTTTGAGGACACTATGGTATCTCCAGTGGCACTCTATATAGATCAATACCCAGTGACTCACAAAACACAAGACAAGGAAAGGAGCGGATATGAAAAAAAAAAAGCCAAACCCAAAAAACAACCCACACACAAACACTGCCCCCCCCCCCCCAAAACCCAAACACCAAAACCACAAACCCTGACAATTTCTCTTCCTCAAAACGGCTTGTGCTAAAACTTATTATAAACAATTACTGTAACTTCTCTTTTCAAACAACTAAAACTATATCGAAAAAGTGTGCTCAAATTTAGACTAAAATTTCTTTGTCCAATACACTTAATTTTAAATCTAACTTACCAGTCAAGATACAAAGCGACAAAGAACAGTATCAGTAAATGAAAATTTGCTTATGCATGCCAAAGCTGGTTACATTTTAGAAAATCTGTGCAAATGAGATCTATGCAGCCTGTTCAGACAATAAAACTCTTAAATGGCAAACTAATAGAAGCAAGCATAAAACAAATTTATTTGAACTTAAGTTAAACGGCTGCTTTTGGGTAACTTATTTGGAACATCACTCTCCTTCCCCATAGGAGGTCTCTCCATGGCATTACGTTGTATTTTGACAGTTACAATATAAATACAAGCTTAAAACGGTACTACTGTACACCTTCAGTTTTCAGTCCTTTCTATGTAATCAGCACTGCATCTCCCAGGTCAATTACTGACATTTGTACATTGTAATATTTCATTCTAGTCGGAAGTACACGTACTTCAAATAAAGCAAGTTTACATATGCCGCAATAATCAAGAACACGTCTGAAACACAATACCATAGAAGCGGAAAGCACAGTAGAGAAACAAGCTCCCTTACAGAATCGGTATTTTCCATTACCTTTTTTAACCCAACAGTAAGTGCAATGTTGCCAGGCATTAGTGATGGTATCTCAATTTGCTGATCAGCAAAAGGCAGGAGCAGCCGGCTCATTTTCTCCCTGAAAATGAAATTCTGTTAATTACTCAGGTCTTTTAACAGACATTCTAATGCTAATAAATCACAATGCTATACTCACGTGCAACTTTTGTTAATATTATATACAGCTGATTGAGGTTTCAGCGAACCTGAGTAAACACGAACAAAAACTAATGGTCCACGACATTTATCATGGAGAACTTTAAATGCTAGGGCACACAGGTCATCTTTGTACCATTGTCTGCAAAATAAAAAGCGCAAAAAAAAAGCGTACTTATAGGATTAATCCACTCAAACTCACATTAACCTAAACTTCCACTCATTTAAGAAGCAATATGTTTCCCATTGTAATATTAATACAGATTTTTTAAAATTGTAATTTATACCAAAAAATATTAACCTAGGCAGTTCCAGCTCCAGTAGGATATGCAAGATGTTATGTGACTCAGCCAATACTAAAGATGATCCCTAGACCCCAATTTTGTAAAATGGCAATATCCTCAGATTAAAAATAGACTTTAGAACTCTAAAGTGCAAGTTTGACAACTTGAGATAAATGCATACAATTCCAGATTCAGTACTCAAGTGTTTTTTTATGTCCACATATCTTTACTGTTATTTAATACCTAAAAACAGTAAACATTTAAATATATATGAATGCTTTTTTGATATTTTTCACTTTCTCCTTTTATGCTTTCCTACTTATTCTCCTTTTTCCTGATGCTCCTTTTCTCCTTGTACTTACAGAAACTCATATGAACGCTCATTAGGTGCAGGCAAGTACATAATAATAGCATCCAGTAATGGTTGCACTCCTTTGTTCTTCAGTGCACTGCCACAGAGTACAGGTACCGCTTTCTGAGCCAGCGTGACTCTGCGGATAGCAGACCGTAACTGCAATAAAAAATTATTTTCTGTTAACATGTGAAAAATTTAGCCTTAGATTGCATTCCAGCTATCAGATAGCGCTAACAAATTCTCCGAAGTTAAGAAGTATGTTTGCAAATAGAACATCACTCATCCAAACTCCTTTTACTGCTTTTCATGAGTTGCAAACCACAAACCCAAATGTTTAGATATTAAAACAGAAGCCACTCCTTTTAAGATTTCTAAACATTTCAGGCAGATCTGCAGCTGTTCTACCAGTCCTTTTAATTCAGAACCCTCACCACCTTCAACATGCAGTGCCTGAAGATCCAACCAATTCATAGCAGTCGAGATGCTACTTTTGTTAGTAAGAATCAGCAGCTCGGACACAAACTGCACCAACTACTTGGAAATTTCACTCACCTTTCCCTAAACACTTTTGCAGCAGCTTGACTTTCAAAAAAACCCTTCCTGAACAAAGGTAGCCTACTTTCAAAGTTACGCCTAGCATGTCTGAGAATGACAGTTAGTGCATTATCGTATAAAATTCATACTAAGCTTGAATATACTTTGTCCTGAATTTACAGCACTGTAAATTCACTATAAAAGCTGGTGTGATTTTTTTTTTGTTGATAAGAAAATGCACATCTGCAAAATCATAATCTGCACGTCCCAAAGGAAAAAAACCTCAGCCCTTCAGAATAACAGCTAGTAAAAACTTGTTTATAAATAAGAAAACGTAAAAATTACCTTGTCAGCTGGTATTAAGTCAAAATTTTCACTATATTCTCCTAGAAGCAGTTCAGCAAATTCATCATCCAGATCTGCAATCTTCAACAGAAGAGTAGTTCTTGGCATATAGCAGTTTCACAGGTAAGTCACGAATCTTAGTTATTTAAGAAATATAGCTAAGCAGAGCAGGAAAAAAAGCCTTTAAAGACATCAGAGATCATAAACTCAAGATACGGAGAATTACGGAAATGAAGTTTCAAGAAAGGACATGGGAAAAAGAATAGAAATCAACTCATAAAGCTGTTGCCAGGCAAAACATCAGTGGTAGAGAAAATGCTTGTACTACTCCACGAAACTGAAAAAGCCTGCAGCCATAGAGTGACAGCCATGAAGGGTATAACTGAATGTATTTCAGATCTGCAAACAAGGCCAAGTCAGAAGTAAGCAGCAAGTAATCTTTCTAAGCCAACAGATACACAGCTGGAAAAAACAGACATGTCTTCAGGACATTTTGACCTTCTTCATGGCAAAGGCTTGCAAGCCCAAGAGCTCATCTGTGTTTCCAAACTGCACCACTTAGCTTGACAAACAAATTAACTACTCTTTAAACCTTGTCTCAGGTATACCCTTTCACCGTTGTAGACCCAGGGCACCCTAAGTGCAGGAAGGCACTTTGCCCCCTCTAGTGGCTACGACAGCAATTGACCAAATACTGAAATGAATCATTGATAAGCCATTAGAAGTCTAATCAAGCCAACAGTTTAAAACATGAGAGATGAAGGAAACTGTTCATTTAATTACGTGAAAGCAAAGTGTGCAACATGTCTTGTATTTGAGCTAGGTTTTACAGTGTTTCTGATAAGGAGTATTAATAGGATAGAAAGCATGTAAAAAAAATTACGAACACAAGGTTATTTCAATTATCACACTACTGGTCTGCCCCTTCCTGCTTCAGGAGGGGCCCAAAAACCAAAGCAAAAAAACTCAACACTGTTCTTACAGAGCTTTCTATCTGACAATACATTTCTTAAGATAAGAGGTTGAGTAATAACATCCCCATTTAAAACCTAGAAATATTGAAAAACAGATTGTAAATGTGTTTCACTGAACTCAGAGCAATATAAAATGTATGTCTCAGATTCTGATGTTTCAAAGGGAAGTGAAAGCTTAGCATGATCTGTTTATGCACTTGCACAATGTTATTCAAAGTCATATGGAGGGCAGCCCTTCCAGCAGAATGGATCAATATCTGAGATAAACATAGTTGTTAATGTCCCGTATTTTTGCTTACAAAAGTATGCATTGAGGTGTAATCAGTACTACATTTTTAAGTTGTACAAAAGCAAACTGAATGTAAAAACAAAAAAAAAACTTTTTACTTGGAGAGAAGACTTGCCTCGAGTCTCTCAAGTACAACCAGTTCTTCCAATATAATTACATAAATTACATAAAATAATATGGGACCTTAAAACACCACCTGAAGCAAGAAGAAAAACACTCTGGGCAATCTATTGCAAATGTTCTTCACTGCTCAACAGGTAATTTATTCTTTTACTTCCATTAATTCTTCCATTCTTCACCCCTACTAAACCATCAAACGTGCAAAACCTGCTATCAACTAGATCAAGTTTCTATTACCTTTCTTAGCTTTATATTTATATTTATATGGTTCTTTTCTCATGTCTACCGTGGGCTTTTTGGGTGGATCTGGAAGAAGATTTATCGTGGAATTCATGTCTGTCTAACACAGTAAGTACTTAGTGCCATTTTGACCAGGCTGCAACATCTCATCCAGCTTGTAGCTGTCTCACCAGAAGGGTATGGATATCCTGTAGGCTCTGGGTCACACCTGCCAGGCCTTGTGTGAATGTCCCAAGTATCTTTTGGCATCGTAGACAGTAAAAGATGCCATGTTACACAACTGAATACTAAACTTGGCATCTGCCTTCTGCAGTTCCCTATTTATAAAGCAGGAAGTATTTTCCTTTTTACACACGTATTGTACAGCCAGGGAGTCCAACTCTCTATATTCAGCACGTTTTGCCATCACGCACTAACATTTCCAATGTGCATTACACATCTTTAACAGAAGGAAAGGAAGTGAAGAAACCTAGAGATTAGTTCAACAAGGACAGATGTAGAATCTTCAACCTGGGAGAGAAAAAAAAAAAAATCCATGCACTGACACAGAGTGGGGATCAACTAGCTTGGAAACTACTCTGCTGAAGTCAACCAGAGGGTCCTCCTGGACAAGGGAGCATGAGGCAGTAGCACCCCCTTCCAGTGACAAAGGCTACCTGCATACCAGGCTGCATCAGCAAGAGATTAGCCAGTGGATCAGCACAAGTGGTTAGTACCCTCTACCCTACATTTGTGAAGCTGCATCTGGAACACTGTCCTCTTTTAGGTTCCCCAGCACAAAAGAGACTGACAAACTGTGGGAAGTCCAGTGGAAAACCACTTAAGTGGCTGGAAGCCCAGAAAGATGGGTCTATCTAACTTTGAGAGGCCAAGGAAGGATGCAAATACTCTCTCTTACTACTTGAAATGGTGGTGGGCCTGCCTCAGAGAAAACAGAGGCAAATTCTTCTCAGTGGGACGGACACAAGGAAAGGACAAAAGGCGCTGTTGCACTGGGAGAGGCTGCTTAGACAGAATGTAATCTCCAACCTTAGAGACTTGAAAACTCAACTGAACAAGGCCTGAGCAACCTGATCTAATGCTGAAGATAGCTCCAAAGGTCCCTTTCAGCCTATTTTTTCTACTGTTCTAAATAACAGTTTTAAATATATTATGTATTTACTTTAGAACTTTACTTGTTCTATTAAGGTATTTCTGGCATCCTGGACTTCTTGGAACAGGCTGAGGTCATCAGCCTCCAGCAGCGGCTTTTGCTCAAAATATTTTCCATCATCCAAATCAGAAGAAGGTTTCCAAATTATTTGTTCCTTAGTCACAACATCAATCAGTCCTCTGAAGGTCTTGGCTTCCCCAATGGGCAACTGCAAATAGAGTGGAGATTTTAGACAGCTACAGAAAGAGTTCCATGCAGAAGAAAGGTGATAAACATTTAATTTCTAAGCTTACCTGTAAAAGCAAAGGTTTTATCTTCAACTTTTGTTCGATGCTCTCAACAGCATATGTAAAACTATATAAAACCAGATACTAAGTTACACAAAACTTAATGACATAGTAAAATAGGTTCACTACTGCTTATTTACTGCAAAAATTACTCCTACAATTACACAAAAACATTCATCTGCATAATCAAAGATGTATATAGTAAATATTAACATAATTGTCTTGCTCTCTGCTTAACTGAAAAACTTTACTTGATTAAATACATTCTCTCACAAGGTTTTTAGCAATAATTAAAATAACTGTCTAATCACCTTGCCGTGTTTTTGTCCATCTTGTTCAAAAAGCAAATTCGTGGTATCCGATGTTTGTCCGCTTGTCTCCACACTGTCAGAGTCTGGGCCTAAAGCAAAAGACAAAATGGAAACATTAGTGACAACAGCTGAACTATACACTCCTCAATACCGCTGAGGGACCAAGTTCAGAGTACTGAAGGGAACTGCGCTGAATGTGTTCTGACAATCCTCTATCTAGCAGCATAGATGAACTCCACAAGCAGCTTTGTCCCATCTTGTCTCTTAGCTGTTGTCATTCCCCCTGCTTCCCTAAGGGCACACAGGCATACCAGCAAGGGAACCTGGAGAGAACTAAGCATTACAGGATATATCACGGAACACAGTGATTTCACAACATGTGACCTTTCTACAGGATTGAACTACTCAAACATCTCATGCTATAAAGTCAAATTACAGCCTGCCTCCACCTGTTCTGCACTATGCCCCAAAGGCCATGTTAAATGAGCCATTGGAGAGGGAGAAATTCTGGCTGAAAATTGCTCATTTTCTACATGAAATTTAAAAAGGATAAATGAACAGATATTAATTTCTTTCCACGGGGGAGATAGCCAGAAGCATTCACCTCAATCAATGTTTGTAAACAACAGCAACAAAACAACAAAATTCACCCAGACTTTAATGGGAATCCCACTTATTTGCCCCTTATAACCATGAAAATTCCTGTAAACTACAGGATTTGAAATTAAATGCTCAGCTTTCTGAAGCTGAATTTTGATCAAAGCATTAAAAAGGATAATACAGAGCAACATCTCTGTACTATCGTAATTACTTCACTCTGATTTAAGTCATTAGACCAAAAAAAAAATAAAGCCACCTTTTTTTTTTTTTTTACCTCAACACCAGCTGAAGCATCAAACACTGCTACTGCTCCATCCAGGACTCTCAAGCAACGCTCAACTTCCACTGTAAAGTCCACATGACCTAAAAACCAATCTTGCTTTTATACCATCATAATTCAAACAGGCAACATCAACAGGTCATCACATTTTTTTTTTAAATCATCTCAAAACTGCCCTGTCTTCACTTGCAGAGAAATACACCCATCGGTCCTTGAAACACTCAATACTGTTAAGTGCAATCCCAGAACTGAGAGCTATTTAGTGGGGAAAAGTCTGAGCTCACTTTAAACAACCTAGATTAGGCACCAGCAAACAAAAATTAATCAAAGCTGAACAGAGCTCAGCATAGGCCTTTTTACTGATGCAATTAAACCAAAACTAACATTTACGTTCTACAAGACCCCACCTCATCTACTCTTCCCTGATAACGTGAGTACTGCTAAAGTGTAGTACCTGGGGTGTCAATCAGATTGATCCTGCAGTCCTTCCAGTCAAACGTAACAGCAGCAGACTGAATGGTAATACCACGTTCTCGCTCTTGTACCATAAAATCTGTCACCGTGTCCCCATCATCAACATCTGTGAACAGGAAGCAGGATTACAGTTGTATAACAGTTGAAACTGTCTTGGAATACAGATGCTGAGAGAGATTTGGAAATACTGTCCCTTTTATATATGTACAAGCTAGGAAAACTAGCCTTTTTCAGAAAATGATAACATCAGCTAATTTACCCAGGCTCCCCTTCCAGGGAACAAATGCTCTGTAAGTCAAAGATAAGCAATTTCAACAACCTTTTTGTTGTTCTGAATCCTAGTAACACCATGAGAAACTTAAAACTAAAGCAAAGTCGAAAATAATGAACAAACTACAGTTTTAAAAAACCTGACTGCGCTCATTGTATGGAATGTGACAGACATTTTAAAAATTATTAATTGAAGGCCACCAGGTTCAACTGCTCCACAAGCCTAACATCTTCTACCATTCTCATACACAGTTGAGAATAAGGAATTAAATTTAAAAGTTCAAAAAGCAGCACAAACAGAGGCTGCTGCAACCCTTTCAATCCTGAAGAATTCTGTAAGACTTGCTGAAGCAAAGAATTCTTCCTGCGCTACAACTTTCAAAAGAAATGGTTACTTTCTGTTAATCTGGTTTCTTTACAGGACAAAAGAGATGTGAAGAAATAAGCTGTTTCCAGAATGGCCAATGAGCCACGAGTAAAACAAGGAGAACCTCTAATTAAATGTTAAACAAAACATAATGCACTAAAAGAAAAATATGAACCTATAATCTCTCAAAGTACAACTGACAGAATTTCTTTATATTGAAACACAATTTTGGAACAACTGGCTTCTACACTAAGTATTCCACTAGCAAGCTCTAACTGCATGGCATGTTATTGTATACTATTAAAGCTCTCAAAGCTACTGACATACAAAAAGTATTTCTAACCTCCAAGTGTTCTTATGTATCCAGAATAATACAGCATCCTCTCTGTTGTTGTAGTTTTTCCTGCATCAATGTGGGCCATAACACCAATGTTTCGGATTCTGCATAAAGCAAAAACATTGCTTTTACTGCAGTAATTTTTTTATTCAGTTATATTCTTATATGCTTAATGAATTAATATTCACTGAGAATAATAGCATACCAGATGAATAACATTTTTCCTCTGTTGTATATGTGATATGGTGTACATTCTGATATCAAAGTACATTAGTATTGAAATGGTGGATTTTTTTCAGATCAGCAGTATTTAAGAGTTTTGGAACAGGTTTCCATGCTTCACTTCAGGGGAAGGCCACTTCTTGGCCTTATCCTCATTCATCTGCCCTCCCCACAGACAGAGGCAGCCCCTCCACCCTCTCATCCATCCCAGTCTCTAACCCCTGGTGCCTGACACAATCTATTGCATATATACCCTTCATGCTTTTAATCTGGCATCCCAGTTCCCGTGAAGTTGTCTTTGATTCTGCTCAGCCAAGTCTTCCTTTCTCCAGTACCTTGCCAGTGGCTTCCAAAACTGTTTCACTGGCTCTGCGCATCACAGGGTTACTGTCAGCCCCCATATTCACCATTAACGCTAGCTGAAATTGACATTGGGACAGAAGTAGTCTTCCAAGGGAATTTCATGGCCAAGCCACTCCTTTGGCTGCTTGGCTCCTAACTGCCTTGCCCTTTTTACTAAGGCCCCCATCTAATACTGCTGAGTGTTCCCATGAACACAAAGTTTGCAGCTGTTCCCACAGCAGTGGTGTAATTGCCAAGACATCCCTTACCCCTCATTCAGCTCCCAGCAACCACCATAGATTTGGAGATTCCCTAAGAGCCCAGTTCTGGTTCTGATGACGTAAACAAGATGACGTAAACAACAGACAGTCCAAGACCTCTCAGACACCAACAACTGTTCCATAGCAAAATGTCAGAAGGGTAAAAGTAAGGAAGTACTAACTTGAATTTAGAACATGCACATGAACTATGCATGTGACCAGCACAGCAACAACCCACAACTTTTAACCACATCAATTGCTCTGTCGGCTACATCCGAAAAATAAGCTAGCACAACATACCTGGATATATGAGGATTGATGACAGAACGCAGAGACTTGACATTTCCTGGAGACAAACAAAACAAAACAACAATTTGTAAGACTGACCCCAATGTAGAAATGATAAGTATATTTAATTTTGTTAAAATTGAAGAAAATTCTTAAAAAGCTTATTTAAAACAACAAAAAAAAAAACAACAAAAAAACTGAGCCACAACTCATGACAATCCGTAATCTCTACCACCTCAAATTTCTAGAGATACGTACTTAATTTTCAAGAAATCTCTCTCTCTTAAAAAAAAGATAAACTCTTCGAAACACTTGTAATTTAGAAATAACAGGGAAAAGCCAACACAGCAAAGTATTATCAGCACAGCAAAATCTTACTCTGCAGAAGCAATAACAAAACATGCCATACTTCAAGACAACTATAATGCTGACATTCATCTGAGCTGGCTATTAAATAAGAAATTTCAAAAGTTATTTCTCCTTCAAACACTGAAGCTAGACAGAATAATTCTCAGGGACAAAATGTCCCTGAGGTTAAGAAAACATAGGACTGAGGAGTTTTAAACTCATATTTTCTTGAGAGATTTTCCAACTACAGAGGGTGTGAGAGAGGAAATATAAGCTGCCAAACTAAATTTTTATGAAACTAATCCACAATTCAGTTACTCAAGTCATTTAAGGTATGTTTTAGAAACTCACTTTCCTAGTACTTTAGTTTATCTTTGATAGGCGAAACAGAATTCAACAATATTTAAAATAACATTCCTTCACCATCTACAGATTACCCTATTTATCAGAGAGACATTAAAGAGAGAAAGTAGCAGGCTGGAAATTCACCAGCACTCACCACCAGCCCCCAGGTAAAAATTCCAGCTAACATTGCCTTTCCCCCTCCAATTTCTAACGTAACCCACAAAATAACACGTTAGTATGCCTGAGATTTCTTGCTTGTCTAAGTCTTGATATCTGCTTGTGTATGGAATGAAGCTTTGCCTCCATGTGACACACTGAGGTATTCAGCACAGCAGAACTGGGAATAAACAGAGTAGACAGCAAGGACATTGCAAAGACAACTACACAGAAACAGTGACACGCAGCAACAGAGACCATGTTGACATTAGCAACTGAGAAGACTACGTCTTCTGAGATACATGACTGCAGGTTAGACTTTTGCTAAGATACACGGTGCTGAATCCATTAAAGTTCTTTTTTTAAAAGAAGTTAGTTACCCACCAGTTACCAATATTTTCTTCCTGCCTCCATCTTGATGTAGGAAAAGTGGCCCTGACACCCAGCACTACCTTATGTCAATTGATTTCCATTCAATCTTGAGTAGCGTGGCTACTCAAACAACAGCAAAAATTCCTTTTAATTGAAATTTTGTTTTCCCAGTATCTTATCTTTACTCTCTTTTTTAATAAGTTTGCAAAGAAAGTATACTAATAATAACTTGAATCCTCTATTTAATCAGATTCCTGTCTTTCTCCCATTGTCCAACATGCTGGCTATCATCAGTTACTTGATAACAAATTAATTCATTACTTCAGGCAACTGGGCAGGGGTTCCAGCATGGTTCACAACCAATCTGACTTCTTCTACATCTGAATCTTTTCTTTTTTCTTATTTTCTAAAGGCTTTACATGATATACCTCCTGAGAAAAGAGCAGCAATGAAAAACACTTCTTTTCAGTCCATGAACCTTTTATCTGCTCTGTTTGTGCTTCATACACCAAATTCTATAAATAATGTCCACTAGAATACAATAAAACACACTTTAGAAAGTATTCTTACTTCTCTACAGAGTAATCCCCACTATTAAGAAAATAATTTAAACTTTTACCTGGTGGAGAACTGTAGTTTCTTAGACTGCAGAGTTGCTGTGTCACACTTGCAACTTTTACTTTTGTCTTCCTGAAATACTCAGGCTTAAAACAAACAAAAAAAATTAAATCATATAGACTATTCATCATTGTAAATAAATACTTTGTATGTACATTTTTGCCAGTTGTAGAAAACTAAACTCAAAGAATATGTACAGGAACTGATACTGTTGTTAGATATTTATATAAGCTCAAGACACCAGCTATCTGGAAGCAGAAGCATGAAGATGGTAGCATCAAGGTTCAAAACAAGTCAAACCGCAACATAGTTTGGGAAGAGCAGTAAAAAACTATGATAGTATCAAAAGATGTTGCCAGCAGCCACATTTTAAATATGTCTAGCTACTTGTGTAAATAATAAATATTGGGACCAACGCTATTTAATATCTTCATCAGTGGCATGCACAGTTGGATTGAGTACATTTGTGGATGACACCAAGCTGAGTGGTATGGTCGATTCACTTGAAGAAGGGGATGCCTTCCAGAGGGACCTTCCAGCGGGAGAAATGGGCCCAGGTGAACTTCATGAAGTTCAGCAAAGACAAGTGCAAGGTTCTGCACCTGGTCTGGGCTAATCCCTGGAGAAGAGAATGCCCTGGAGACATCTTATTGTGTCTTTTCAATATATAAAGGGAGCTTGTAAGAAAGATGGAGAGAGGCTCTTTACCAAGACCTGCAGTGACAGGACAAGGGGCAACAGTTATAAACTGAAAGAGGGAAAATATAGACTAGATATAAGGAAGAAATGCTTTATGAGGAGCATGGTGAGACACTGGAACAGGCTGCCCATAAAAGTTGTAGATGCCCCATCACTGGAAGTGTTCAAGGTCAGGCTGGATAGAGCTTGGGGCCCAGAGCAGGGAGATTGGAAACAGATGACCTTTAAAGGTCCCTTCCAATGAAAACCATTCTGTGTTCCTGTATTTAACAATGACAAATGCTAGGTAATAAAAATCACAGATAACTAAAAAAGTTTACAGAAAAATTACAAATTCAACTTCCACATTCTGACTTAATGTGAAGTCCAATTCCAACATGAACTTATGCATTCTGTTTACATACCCACTTTTAAAGGAGAGAAAAAAAATATTTACACAGAGTAACCCAAATATTTCTTTTGCTCACAGAGGACGTATCAAAATTTGAGAAAATATTTACCTTATCGCACAAACTTGATGACCTCAACACATTCACGAAAAATTTCCTCATAATCCTCAACATTCTGGCTCTGGTCTCTCAAGCTGTTCCCTGCTAAGATATGCAAACACCGTATGAAACACTTATGTCAGGAAACAGGTAACTATACTACCACCACCTAAATGGATTGTGAAACTTAGTTGTTTTTCAAGTTAGATCAGGTTACTGTTTTTCAGGTTACTACTTTGCCAGTTAAATCGGTGTCAGATCTGTACAAATAACGTTATTAAGCCTTAAAAATGCAGCATAAGTGCATGCCCACAAACACTAAGCATATTTCCAAAAGGAATCTGAAAACAATAATGCAGAAAAATCAGCATCAGAGCTTACCCTCACGCTTTGATAAGTTCGAGAGCATCGATGACTGATCAGTGAAGTGTAAGTAGCTCTTCTGATCTTGAAGGAGGAAGGGGGACACGGATAAGTATGTATTTAGGACAGAAATGACAGAAAATATTGAATACTACGAGCACTGCCAACACCCCTGCCACACAGAGCCCCAGTGCAGAAGCTTCAAAAGCGCCCCCAGCCTGACAAGACACCACCATCCCGCTCCAGGGACTCCACACGGTTCAGTTTCACCACGGGAAAGGAGCTTGCACGCAGGCTCACTGCCACTCTCCCACCTTACAAGCCCAACTCCCGCGCGGCCCCCGCGCTGCCCATGACGAGCCCGCCGAGCCGGGCCGGGCCGAGACTCCCGGCGGCGGCACCCCGTGCCCGCTGTGTTACAAAGCGCGGCAAGTCACTCCACCAGCCCTCGCGTTGTCTCCTACCTGTGGATGAGGAGCTTTAGCAACGCCAAGCCCTGGCCTGCACCCTTGGCCCAGCCGCGGCAGGAACGGCCGCCATGCCGCCGGAAGGCGCTCTCCAATCTTTCCCCTCCAGCCCTGCCACCTAACGCCCCGAGTTCCGCCCTCCTGCCCCGACCTGACAGAACGAGGCGGCCGCTACGGCATCCCTCCCTCCGTTTTCCCCCTCTTTTCGTGCCCTCGAGGTCGAGCGCATAGCCCTCGGTGGAGGCGGACCGCCCCCTTTCCGCCACTAGGAACCAAAGCGCCGCGGGGGAGCGTTTCCAGCCGAGGCCTTTTTTCGGCCGCCCGCTCTTTTCGCTGCGGAGGAGGCTGTTGTGTGGAGGGCGTAGTGGAGCGCGGAGAGACGTCGCGAGGCCGCCGCCATGGTGGGAGCCGGGGCGGCGGGGCGGGAGCGGGGCGGCGGGGCAG
>WKFP01015160.1:1227175-1267558 GCA_011057875.1 Pterocles orientalis
TTTTTTTTTTTTTTTTTTTTTTTTTTTTTTTTTTTTTTTACACACACTTTGCAAATCAATATACCGTGATTGAAGAGCCTGCTAACATATTAATCCACAGTAATCACAATACTAATAATCAGGGGCATTTTTACCTTCAGATGTACTTGCATGGGCATCTGTTGATTCTTTACCTTTTTGAGAGACAGCCTGTGAAACAAGCAAAGCTAATGTTATCCCAAGAACTTCTGAACTGACTGAAATACCTTCATCTCCCTATCTGTGGTTGCATCTTTATAAAGCACTATTTCATAGTAATGATCCTATGGAAGAGCAGCTACAAACATTCTTGATTTAAGACACTTACATGAAATTCTCTTTATTACAAGGATTAATACTTTTCCTGCATTTTATTTCTAGCCTCAACATACGAGATAAGACTTGAAAGTAGCCTGTCATTATAAACTACACTACCAAGTTTTCCAAACCATTCTGCTTATAAAAGGTGTCCACATAATTAAATGCTAGAAGTCTTTGTTTGTTTCCTCTTTCTGTATAAACCCAAGGGACTCCATTACAGCAGCTGACAAAATTTAACAGGAAAGTTTTATTTATATTGTTATTGTACTTTGTAGTCTTATTTTTATTATGGCACACAAGAGAATACAGCAGCCCATATTTAAAAAAAAAGATCAGACAAGAAAAAAAACAGAACTTAGTGATTAAGCAGTAATGCAGGTTACATGCACAGTCAGCACAAGAGGCTAATTTTGTCAGAGTTCCCTTTCCCTAAAACTCTTCTGCCTCCTGCTCTTCCCTACCATCCCCATACTTCAATTTTTTTTCTACAAGTTAGCTGAGGACTTGAGAGTATCAAGTGGGTACAAGCTGTACACATTAAAATAAAGTTATGTACATTACTTCCAGCAGCTAAGAAAAAGCAATCTAGAACTGGGAATAACCAGCATCCAGGTGTTCTGCCACCTTTCTAGTTTCACTTCCACTACTACCCAAGAAGGCTAGCAAAAAGTGGCCATATCTACATTCTGCTGCTTGAAATAGTTTCAGGTGAGTTTTAAATACAAGAATTTGTAGACTAACAGCAAATTATTCTAGTACTAAAACACACAAAATAGGGACCACTAAGTGAAAGGTGAAAATGAAAGTTGGGGAATGTTTTTTCCTGGTCTGGGGGAAGGCAGGTATCCTGGTTCCAGCTGGGATGGAGTTAATTTTCTTCTTAGGAGCTAGAATAGCTCTGTGTTTTGGATTCAGTATGGGATTT
Organism: Pterocles orientalis; assembly: GCA_011057875.1. Taxonomy (NCBI): domain Eukaryota; kingdom Metazoa; phylum Chordata; class Aves; order Pterocliformes; family Pteroclidae; genus Pterocles; species Pterocles orientalis. Next base: position 1,228,440 of record WKFP01015160.1, read on the forward strand.
GGTATGAGGAGGATGTTCATAATATACTGATTGTTTCAGCTGTTGCTAAAAAAAAAATCAAGGACTTTTCAACTTTGCATGCTCTGCTAGTGTGCAGATGCACAAGAAGATGGGCAGGAACATAGCCAGACCAATGGACCCAAATTGGCCAATGGGTTATTCCAAATCATGCAACATCATGTTCAGTGTATAAATGACTGGCTGGGAAGTGCTTGCTGTCTTCTGGGATTGTGGTTTCAGGATTTTCTCTCCTCCACGATCACTAGCCAGGAACAAGGCAGGCTTTGGTCAGCAGCTGGTAAGCAGTTGTACTGTGCATCACTCATTTGTTTATTCTATTATTGTTATGATTATTGTTTTAAATTTTATTTCAACTCTCCTCTCCTCTACCCCTCCAATTCTCTCCCCCACTCCCCAGGACAGTTGTGTGGTGTTTGGCCACCAGCTGGGTTTAAACCACAACAGTGGGGTATTCTATTTTGTTTGGAGGTCCAACAGTTTTCAAAGCATTGCAGAACTGCTTATAGATAGTACAGGCACCGAGAAGAGAGCTGCCAGCAATTCTACCAAGCTGTGAGGATTTGGAGCACTTTGGTAGCTACAGTCTTCCTCTTCCTTCTGGAAGAAGGCAAGAGAGAGGTTGGTGGTTCTTAACTCACAGCAACAAAAATTGAGAACTACTACCCCTCTGCTGTTTTCTCCAGGTATATCTGTATAGTTCTACAATCAAAATACACATTTTAGATCATTTTGATGATATGATAATTATTAATTATTGGAATCTGAATGCATAACTTGATGTTCAAGACACTATTACAAATGAAAGACAACTAAAAGCTGTTGCTTATGGTCATTTTGAGACTAAAAACATCACTACGTCGCTGTCAGTTTTGCTTTGGGAAATGCTAATTTTCACAACTGGAACAAAGTGACATTTGACACATTTCAAATCTAAAGTTTAGATATTAATAGCTGAGAGTATCAATTCAGCCATTATTGCTTTTTTAAAATTAAAGCATTGACTTTTATGAGAGTACGGTCACATCAGTACTACACAGTCCTGAAGCACACAAATCCATGCTCACCATATTTGGAGCTACAAGTTATTCTCAAGCACATTCTGTGTGGCCTCAGAACAGAACTGAGATTGAGAAACAGCTTCATAATATTCAAAGACACAAATATATCCATGATCACATGTCCATTTGTGGCTGGAATCTGGTTGGTATTTCAGATATGCACAAAGAAAGCTGTAGTCTTTCTATATGGACAATGTATAACTCAATGCAAACTAAACACTCCACTGTACTGAACTGTGATGTGAATGTGCACTTCTATAAACACTTTTCCTCATTCTCTCAACTCTTACTATGACTCTACTGTTCAGCCTTTCTAGACAGTTTAACCTCAGAGCCAGTTGTAATACCCTTCCTTTTCTAATATGCTAGCAAACAGCTCACATTACAGACATTGACAGCTGTGCCAGAGCCTCTACATTCATAGGGACATCCCACAGACCACAAAAAAAAGGTATTTTCAACCCCAGCTTAGTCAGAGTTACATCAGTGGGAAGAATAACATCCACTAAAAAGACATAAAATAATGCTTTTGTTCATATAGTGTGGAGTTGAGCTGACTCAATTATAATGAGATGGAAAAGCAGCATTTCTCATACTTTGTTTTTTAGTAACAAAGCAATCAAAAACAGGTAACAGTCTGTGTACCTACACTTAGCTGTGTTTTTATCTCGGTCTTCTGTTCACTTGCTTCAGATACTATTAGAGGGTCCTGAAAACGAACCCTTGCTTGGACACTCTTACCTTCTTTCTTTGATGCCTCTCCTGTTAAGATTTAAAAAGAAGAAACAGGGAAATGGAAAATTTAGTACCTTTATATAAGGATTAACCATTCCAAATGGGATCTCACAGATCTCAGGACAAATAAAAATATTTCTGCTACTTTCCATAGACAGTGTTCACAGGAAGTTACTGTTGTACCTGAAGAGTGTTTGTTCAACTTTTACAAAGTGTCAGAAAACAACAAAACAAAGCATACATACCTGCAGTTTTGGGCTTTTCCTCTTGCAATACAGACATGATAGATTTTCTCTGGAACCAACATCCTGATCCCTCCACTTGCCACAAAAGGTTTTGATCCCTAGGGTACTTCTCAAGATACAGCTTACAAGCTGAACAAATGTAAGAAAAAACACTACATTATATATACTATATGCTCAGCTGTACCTCAGTTTTTGAAGTGTATCTGGAAGATTGCAAATTAATTTGATTTCATCATACATATAAACCACCACAGAAAGAACTATACAATAAAACAGTCAAGTCTGAAATAAACATAATATTGCTTTACCCTACTCAGCCTTCTCAACCCCTTCTTTGCGTTTAAAGGCTTTCCATTATTATCTTAATCTGCAAACAAAGATGGATGTGAAGCACCCACTTCAGAGTTTTACAGCTTCATTGGTCACTGTCCCTGCCAATCACAAGACCCAACCCAGGATGGAAGAGCTCTTAGACAGAGGATATAGTCAAGTGATTTTTGTCACCCCATGATATTATATGCACTTGTGAAAAGCACCCTTTGGGAATACAACCATGTCACCATTGACACAGAAACACCATTCTGGAGGTTTGGGGGGAACACAGGGGTAAATTTCACAGTATCAGAAAGCCAGAGATCCACTACTCTAATCTCACACAGAGGATTAATAATCTGCTCCCGAACTACTTCACTACCTTAAACACACCAGGACTTTTAGCCTTCACCGAAGAGCAGAACATTTAATACAAAACTGAAGATGCAGCCACAAACAAACACAGAGCTTGAATGACAGCACTCATTTGGACATATAAAGAAAGCACAAAGAACACAAAAATAAAGAGCTTGCCTGTGTACACAAAGGACGACAGCGGGTATCGCAGGCCGAGTGCGCCTTCAGAAAAGGAATCCACGAAGTCTTCCAATATTATTAGTCCAGAGTCTTTCTCACGATGTTTCTTTCTTACAAACATTGTGTCTAACACTGGCAGCTTATAATTCTGACTACTAAATGTGTTACAAACACTTCCTGAAACAGCAAGGGAAAAAATATCCATCAGTACTTCAGCACTGACATGCTGCAGCATGGATTTTAGCATATTCAAAGACTTATAATTTTTATAAATTATAACAAATTATAATTGTAATTATAAAAATAATTTATAACATTCATTACAAATAAATAATTGCTACCAACCATTTATGGGCTCTTTGGGCAAGCTTCATAATATTGCCAAGATATACAAATAGATTAATATGTTAGAAAAAGGTCCATAGTACCAGAACTGAATAGCAGAGATAGGGAACAAAGGCTCACTGAAATCTCACTATACTATTCCAGAGGAAAACTATACTAAAGATGAAGCTGAAAGAGAGGAAGGAAATGACGACAATAAAATTACTGAACTGAACTTTTATGTAGATTACATCACTCCTCAGGACAATATGAAGACTAAATTCAGCTCCTGCTTAAAGACTGAAACAATTTAAAAAATTTAAATGACACCACAAAAAGTCCTAGGACACTTTACACTGAAATTTTCCCCTCAACACCACATTATCCATAATTAAACAAAGATGAAACAGACTGTCACAACACATAGGTACTTCAGTATCAGAGGATTCAAAGGGTACCTATGGACTCAGTCATGACAAAGGGATGCCATATAATGGCATTAAGATCACCCATCAACTATCCGATCCCTTTTTGGGCCCTTTTGTCAGTCAGTGTGAACTATGACAAAGTGTTGCCCTTTCCTCCACAAGACCAGAGAGAAGCATACAGTTGTCTATACAACATAGTTAACCTTTGCAACCTGGTACTTTTGAGACCAATGAACATATCTTAATTTTTCAGGCAAGGAAAACATGGGCAGAGAGGTTACACTACTGGGGTACCCTTTAGGATACCAGTCGAGCTCCTCCGCTCTTTCCTAACCACCTGTTTCCAGAGCTTTCTCCACATAGACTACTCAATTTGGTGAATATAGCACACAAACATGGACAGAATGCCAATAATGCCTAGCAAGATTAGTCTTCAGTGTTTGCTAACTCAGGACAAGTAAATGAGAGGGTATCACGATAAATATAACAAGTAAGCATGAGTACAGAAAAACTTCAGTGCCACATAAAGAAGTGTTCCCATTCTAGACTAAAAGTAGAATCACCGCTCTAGTTTCCAGCTTTATAAGGCCACAACAAAAAACACTGTGACCGCCACACTACAGCATTTTTGACACTAAAAATAATACTGAGACACAAATTACGCAATGCATAATTTCTTTAAAAAAATAAAAACACCAAAAGATAACAAAAACAAAGACAATCAGAATAAGTTAACCATTTGCTTTCTTATCTTGATTACCAGACCAAATAGGTCAGTGATCCAGACTGTTTACTATTTTATTTTTAACAGTTTGCAAAGACATATGTATGTTCGATGCGGGAAGTCTCCAGCAAGCCTCCAGCACCATCATTAATCTTGATGTAGTTAACCACCTCTAGAAGTGAAACAAAAAGTCCAGACTTTTTCCTTGATGCAAATATTGATATTCTGCAAAGTGCTATCAATGTGCTAAACAGCCTACCTAAATACTAAATTTTATTCAACAAAAAAATAAAAACACAATAAAATCCAAAGTAACTGAAGGGAAATTATAATGTTTTAGAAAAAGAAAAATTATAAAGTCTGTGACATTAACATAAACCTGTCAGCTCAATTGTAATCTGAGGGAATGCATGTGTGGAAATGAAAGGAATCTCTTTCTGTTATCACCAGGTGTAGCTGAATCTTATGCCTGTGAGCAAAGATTCTATGCTGTCATGCTATAAAATATTTAAGTGATAATGACATCTGATTCTACAATTACTTCACATTAACAGGATCCCTGCATTCTGGAGCTAGGCGAAAAAAACCCAAAATAAAAAACCAAGCACAGCCCAATCCAACCATAAACAATTGATCTACAGAAAAAAGAAACAACTTTTTGGGTATACCTAATTTCTACATTCTTAAATATATTTTGTAGAATATGAAGAAATCCAATAATTGAGATTGCTAAAGCACGTAAGCATTTAAGCAAGAAATTTTAACAGCAATCTGATCTCTTATGATTTCAGGAAAACACCAACTCATTAGCCCTGCAAGGCTTGTAAAGTCTACTAACACAATATTCTCCAAATAAGCTCCCTATCTTCCTCTCTCTACACCCCCAAATTCCACAACACTCAAGTGTTTTACCTGTAGGCTTAACAGAATAGAATCCAACAGCCTCTCCTTTTTTCCACATGATCTTAGCATAGGCATTGCTATCATGACAGAGAAATGGCATCTCATGTGTTTCCATTTCTCGTGTCCGATAGATAATTCGATTCAGAACATAGAGAACAACCCTCTCTCCAATGGAATTCACCTAAGGAAACACAAAAGAACATTTCAAAAGGGTGGTCAGATTAGCTAATACTCACACATCAGGGACCTCAAGTTGCCAGTTAACAAAGCTGCAGATGGAGTCAAGAGAAGCTGTTAAGTGCTAAAGCAGGAGGAAGCTGTGGGGTTTGTCTGAAGGCAAGGAGAAGCTCAGAAGCCACAGCAATAGGTTAAGTATAAAGCACTACCATAGAGGATGTTTCACAATGTCAATGTCAGCCTCTCATCCAATGGGTAAAACCTGAGAGAAGTGCTGTAAACCAGGGGAATGTTTGGATTTCAACCCAAAACTATCTTTGTATTTGAGAAACATTCACCAAACACAATACCAGTACACCAACCTCAGACCTCCCAGGCTAGCAAGTACTTGCAGTCCTATAGAGGAGAAATGATGAGCCTCACAGGGCAGCAGGACTTGGCACACTCAATCACTGATGATAGTGGCAGACTGCAGGACATGATGCAGTGGAAGAACTAGTTACAACAGTTTATGCGGCATGAAACAAGGAACTCTATCCTTTTCTATCCTGAAGGGTTCCTTTTACATATAAAATTTAAGTTCACCACTGTCCTACCCACTGTGAAGGGAGAATGGAGAAACCACGCTCTCTTCCCAATGACCAGAGCCTCAGCTACTGTACTTGTAAAATATTCAGTGTTCCTGATTTAATCACCATCCTCCCATTAAGAAGCACATGGAAAACAAGGTCACATGCCAAATTCTCTAGAATAAATTAAAAAAATACAAATATCAAAGATGAATGCCCAGATTCCATGAGCAGATACAAATTACTCTCCTGGAAAAACACAGATTTGCAGTTTTGGAAACAAAAGCTCAATGCTACATAAGTGTAGTAATGGTAACAAAAGTTCATGGTGGACAATAAAGCAGATGCCAGGCAACTTACTTTCCCAAGCCTCATGTATTGCCATTGTAAGCCACAAACTCTATCAAACAGGTTCTCAATGATACTTTTACCATACTGGTCTCCAATGCACCACCCTAAGATGTTTCCATACATCAAGACATACGATATTCCAAAGGGTAAAGAAAGCACTTAACATCATTAACATCTTAAATAGATTATATATGAAGCTAGTGTCTAGAGCAAGGGTGACTGTCATACAGTAGCTTCACAATCAAGTTCCCTTCCCCCTAGTACGTATTTCTGTATTCCCACTGACCTTGCTTTTGACAGCCAACTCATTTCTGAATCAAATGAAAATATATAACATCTCGCACACTAGCTATTTGCCATTACTTGCCATTATCTTGAGGGATAAAAACAATTGCTAGGTGAATGCTGGAATGCTTTACCTGAAGAAGCCCCTGTCTAGTAGGGACAGATGTTCTCAGAGTGTCATCAATTGACCACCACTGGTCAGCAAGATACAGGGCTACAGCTTGAAAAGAAACATGGGGAAATAAAAAGTCAGTGATTCTTACCATTCCAAAAGAAACAAATTCATTAAAACTGCTGAACAATTAGGAATAGCACTGTAGTAACCAAGTTAAGCATCTTATAGTTGTCACTGTATTAATGCAGCTCTTATTACCCTAGAGCAACAAATGTGGTGCTATACACCCCCTCATATGCAATGCTCCCTAGTCCAAAACTTGTTTGAAAAATCGAGAACATTAAAACTAAACAGAATTTTTTGTGCAATGACATACAGAAACTTTTTCAAACATAAGCACTATCCTTCATCACTGTTCCCTAGCACCTCTTTCCACTAAAAACTGGGCCTGCCAAAAGGAGTCTCTTTCATACATGTATTTTAGTTTCGGGTTGCTGATGAATTTGATACTGAAATTGCAAGTTTTAGGGAACCAGAAGAATGAAAAAGGCTGATGCCTATGTGATTAGCAATCAGGAAGAGTTTGATCTATGAACATTGGTGGCAAACTTGGCAATCATATACATGGCATTAAATGGAAAGAGGGAAAACAGGACTGGAAGGGAAAGGAGAAAGGGAAAAAACCCAAAATGCAGTTAAGATGTCATCTTAGCCAGAGCTATGTTAGGAACTAAAGCTAAAGACAAATTTACACTGGATGCTGATCAATCACTGATAATAAAGAACATCTAAACTCATGGGCAAATTAATAGATTCTATGAATGCCAAATAAATTTATTTTGAAGAGGTGAGTTGTACATAAAGAGACAAGCACCATGTTATTTTGCTACATGTCTTCTGAATTCAATGGGTCCAGTTCTGCCCTGATTGTCATGCAAAGTTCTATCACTTCTAGATCCACACACACAACAAAAATAGTATGGGAACAAGAGACCAACAAACGCAAAAGTGACAAAGTTATGAACTATACTAGCATGAAATGAGCTAGGGCCTGGTTACATGTATTTGTCACAGAAAAAAGGAACAGCAGCACAGAGACTAAAGGTCTTAAAATGAAACCTGTAAGCGAGTCTCCTGGTGCAAACAAAGCAAGAACTCTGTGTGTCTGCTCCTGACCATAAAGAGGAACGAAGCTCACAGTCGACAAGCTAATAGGAATCTGAAACAAGAGTGCACAATACTTCAATAGACTTGCTTTAAAACAACATTAGTAAAATATATAGAGACAGTTTAGCAGGGTAAGCAAGATCAATGTCGAAAACCAAGTGCTTAACAGGTAACTGTAAGGGACAAGCATCAGACCCCAGTAATCTACACTGTTACAGCGCTCTGCTGTCAGCAGTTCGCATTTATGTGCACAACTGAAGTAAGTTGTGGAGAGAGCCAGCAGTATGTTCACTTCAACTGTCCCAGATATGCAAGTTGTCAAAACCCACAGAAGAACAAGGCAGGCAGTCAAGCACAGAAACAAACTGGCACAGCAAAATTACTGTTTGTTAACATGAGCCCTAATGTGTTGAGGTGGGAAGGCTGGATTCAAAAGGTTTTTCTTCTCTTGAATTGCACACATTTTAGAAATTCCAAAGTTGCCTGCTTGATTTCCCCTCAGGAACATGAGAAGAGTCAAATCAATCAATTTTTGTGGAAGTGCATTTTGATAAAAATTCACTTTTTCAATATTTAATAAATGCATAAAAACTAGACAGACATTAATAGTGTGGCAAATAGATTTGCTTAACTAATTTAAGACAATTACAATACGCTATGCCATAAATGAGGATGTTAACACAAATAAATACTTAGGCAAAAAGCACCTGCAGGAATGCAGGAAAGTACTCAAGACTGCTTCTGCTAAGGAATCTGCAGCACTGACCATTTGTTCCCAGAGAGAATCCTCTCAGTTGATTGACTTTTCATTAAAGTTATACACCATCACTCTTATTGGTACTAGTTCTAACAGAAAGTTCACCTAGACAGAGCTAATATTGACCAGCTTATGCAGGGGTTAAGTGTTTAAAACAAAGTGTCACAGCCAGCCTCTACTAGAACACCCAACAACAGTAGGGAATATTTTAGACTAAAAAAAACAAAACAAGAATCACTTCTGAAATCAGTGAAACTTGCTGATCAAGAATTGAACCCAACATGAAGAACACTGAAGGACTGAGATAAAAATTATCCAGTTAGCTTCAGTAAATCATGAACCTCCACAGTTGTGATAATTTTTGTGACTGCATGAGTTAGCTCTTCTTAGGAGAGTTTAACTCAGTTGAAACTTTAAGGTTTCCTGGTTTTTTTTTTTAATTACATAATACATGCAGATGCATTGCCTAGAAGCAGCAAATAGTCACTGATGCCCAGTTTTAAACTCTATTACAGAATGAAAAAAAAGCAAAACTTAACACAAATTGAAAATACACAAGCTTTGCTAATACAATTATGTATTTCAATAGTTACAGACTGGACATTTAAAATCTTTTAAATCTACAATTATATCAAAAAAACTAAGATTAAGGTATTTTCTGGTTCTTACTTTTCTGTGGTCTGGCAGAGAAAAGGATTCCAGATGGTTTGGATTTGTACTCCGAAGGACAGACAAGTACTCTTCTGCTGAGTTTTCCAAGGTGGCATGACTGTAGCTGTTCAACATATCCACAGGGAATGACATCCTCTTAAGAAATAAGAAACATTATTACTGTAGGTAGTTTGAGAGATACAACGCACAGTTTATCACATACTCTTACTAAACATGTAACTAAGACTGCTGAACAGCACCTCCTCTGCTACTCTCTACAGCCCTCTATATCCCAACTACTAAGAAGAAATGCTCTAGGCATTTAATTACAATGGTGCCTATTAACACCCACCCTGTAAAACAAATACATGAATCCAAACTGTGCTTATAAGCAGAAAAGGATGGGTTTAGCCCATAGATCCCCCTAGACCCAAACAGGGCAGATTTCCAACATACAAGTCCCCTGTCTGCCCCACATGTACAATAACAGACCATGATGCAGCCCTGGGGTGGCAGGCTCAGTTGTCTCCTTCCCAGATGATGTTTTTGAGGCCACAGATTAAGCAATAAGAGGCCAGTCAAATAAAAAGTAAACAGCCTGAAAGATAACAAGAAAGAGGAGCTCATGAAAGACGACTTCATTTATTTTGGAGGCCTTGCTTTTAAATCCATCTCATAAAACTGAAGCATTTTTCAGAACTTCTCTCAAGAACTGGCCAGTTAGAGTGCCTATCAGCTTTTTGTTTCCAAAAGCATTTAAACTGTGAACAGGAGATGCTACAAGCTCCTTAAAACAAGAGCCCACAACAGACTGAAGACATACTTCAAGGAGGTGACAACACAAAAAACTACAGCACTGAGGACCAACCATAAAGGCAATACCTCATTGGAAGCTCTTAGATTCAAATTTTCCTTGTCAAAGCATTGTCAAATTAAGATGAAAAAGAGCTCCTGGAATTAATCAAGTGCTCTTCAGCTAAGGCTCTTTTAGGTTTACAAAACTATCAAAACAGACCCCTTATCTCCTTTCAAGCTACAGCCCAAGCTCTAACAAACATGAGCTACCCCAAGTTCATGGGAACCTGTTTTGGAGGAACGGTGATCTCTTGATCTGTCTTGCACAGGTCCCAGGAATGCATCACCCAGCTCTCAAAACCATAAAAGCACAAAGCTTTTCATAGGGGATTTATGACTCCTAGTCTCCACTAGGAAATATTTTCAAAAATTTTATTTTAAATCCTAGTTCTCTGATGTTTTTCCTTTATCTCCAATACCCTCCCTTTAATACACCATTCAGTGTACCACTGACACAGGTAAATCAAATGTGAAATAACTTTATTGAATTGCTACTGGGTGAGACAAAAAAGTCTGCATTTTAAAAGCTTTAACAGCAATAATAAACTACTATTAAGTTGCTTCAATATGTGAGGCTGCTCCTTCTACAAGAGGGTTTTTTCTGTTAAAATGGAAACCAGACCTGGACACCACTCCATTGGCACTTAAAACTGCCAGCTATTAATGCTTTTGCTGAACACACTAATGCTCCCCATGAATGCTGTTGTTTATAGATAACATACACACATTCCCCACAGCCATTTCCTTTCAAATTCAGCTCATTCTTTCCCCTTATCAGTTATTTGGAGTTTTTTTCTTGCCTTCTCCTCCAGTCTCTCACATTGCTCCTGCTTTTGCTCACTACCCCTTTCAGATGCTAAGCTGTATCTCTTAATTCTCCAACCTGCTTCTTCCCACTTTCCAGGTGCTGCCCTTGTCAATAGGGCAAAAGCAGGCAAGAGACACCTGACACCAGCCAACTCCATTTGCTCCTCCTGTTTGCAAGCAAAGGGACTTCAAGAGCCACAAGGTGGGGCATGTGTGCCCTTGAATGCAGCCGCGATGCACAGCAGCCAGAGGAGCTGCTGCCAGGCAAGAAATTCATCAGCTGCTGGCCTCCTCACCTCTAGCAGATACGGTTTACCCACCCATGTTACTATTCTGAAACACACCAGCAATACTGTAGGACAGGTAGATCAGGCTAGCCTGATCTAAGTATACTGCAAGAGGAACAGGAAGAGAGGTGAAGTGTGAGATTACAGGATGAGGCTTCAGCATCCAGTGAGCTGCAACAGGCCTGGTAAATTCTGCTTTAAGGGAATACAGACACATGAAAACCACAAAATTTAGTTTCCTCCAGAAAGGTGAAACCCCCTCCATTGTTGAAGAAGTACCTATGTGCTTGGATAACTCTGAGAAGAACAGACAAATTGAGCTGAGCTTTTGTTATGACATGACAAACAGACAAGTAAGCCACAAGCTATAACTGAAAGCCTCTAGGTAATAATTCCTGACATTTTTTTAGAATAAAATAATGCAGGACCAGAGCAGAAAACATGCAATAAGAAATTCAGTAGACTATTTGAGTTCCAACCACTACAGAACTATGAAAATGAAAGCAACAACCATGTCTTTGCTTATAAGCAAAAAAGACAAAACCCCCCTTCTTTTCTGGTAATAAATAAATTCATTTAATTACCTCAAAATCATTCAAAGACCTTTTTTCTGCTTAGCTGTTTGGATTACTTAACACTTTCATATACCATACTTTGATTTTATTCACTCACAATCCACTTATATTAGTCACTTTTGACCCTTCATCTTACATAATTTACAGATAACAGCTTATACAGGGGAAAAAAAAAGCTATATTCAAGATTTAATCAAAGAAAGCCTACTCAGCACCCCTACTAAATAACCACCTATCATTTGTACCATGCACTGATTAGACATGTGAAATGCCAAGTTGTCAAACACTTGTGTGATCTCAGTGTTGATCAGATCAGAAATACTTCACAACATGCAAGTCCACCAGATCCCTGAAAAAAACAGTAACTATACACAGAAAGTTATCATATTACATTAAAAGTTTTAAACAGGTGATGAAAGGAGAATCTTCCATGCCAATCTATAGCAGAGCACAAGGAAGTAATGAAACAGTCCAAAACACAAGCATCTTCATTTTGAAAGGCAAAATAACCTACCAAAGACAAACCAAATGGAATCCAATAGAAATAAATTAATACCTCTCCCTCAGAAATAAACTAATACATCTCCTCAGAAAAACACAATTGGTTTGTCAATGTCTTTTACAAAGTAAAAATACAGATAGCTCCACATACACCCAGTTTCAAGCAATGCAGGAAAGAAAAATAAAAAGAGGAAAGAGCTTTTCAGTTTTCCTTGACACAAGCATTACACACTTTTCTCTGCAGAGGCAGCACACTGACTGCCACACAGTCCCTTGTGCCCCTTTTTGTTGCGTTAAGCCTCCATGTGTTGCATGACTGTAAAACTGTCAGGTCAAATCCTTGTCACGTTGCAGGAGCATGCTCTGCTCATGGAGTACCACTCCAATTGGTTAGCAGTCAGGTTGACTGAGCACATGCAATGTAGCCTTAAGCAACCAAATGCATCACAACTGTATTAGAAGTGTGAGCTTGGAGGGGAGAATAAAATTAATTTTTTAAATGAGGCAAATTATTCCTTTAATGTTTCAAGGGAACAAAAAACATCTTACACTCTGTGTAACCATATAATGTCACATAATAGTATTAAAGATTATATATAATAAACTCACATAAGCAACATTTGCTTTAGTGTGGAATTATATGACTTTCCCCTTTGTCAACATTATGTAAGCTATTACATGAGAAATGGCACATTGCTTTTTAGGAACAGCTGCAGCACCAGAGGGTAACAGATCAGTCCCAGAAACAACAACAAGAACCACATTTAACAGGATGAGTGTACTCATTCCCGTGCAACTGAGGCAGTTCCTTATTCACAAAATCTTTATCACTATAAGCATTCAGGTTAAAGAAAATGTATAATAAGTGGGCAATGTTGCAAATTGATTAAGTAATAGCTGCAGCCCCTATTTCATCTTAGAAGTGCATGAAGGTGAGATGAACAATACATGAGCTTCCAGCTCACACAAGGATTTCAGCAGGAATCGAGAGAACTGTTCAACCCCTTGCAGATCCTCAACACTGCATGCCACAGAACAGCAGGAAGATAAGCCAAAAGCTATATCGTTTCTTACAGCAAGTTAGAGGGCTTAAATACAGCTTAAAATTTGTTTCAGGTGCTTTATCTTAGGGGAACTGAAGCCTAAATGGTTAGGCTGCCAGACAAGGATTTAGAGGAATCAGGGTAAGTTTCCAGCTCTAGCAGAGCCTTCACAGAGCATATTTGATCTGCCTGCACTCCTCATCTACAAAATGCAAATAATCATTACCTCAGAGTGACCAGTATGAGAAATACTTTACCAAGATCATGAGATACTTGAACACAAGTTATATCAAGACTTGACAAGTACTGGAAGCAGACAATCACTTACACAGCACAACTTAAATGCACAGCTCATTTTATTAAAAAAAAAAACAATCACGAACAATCCACCAAGGACTTTTCAACATAAAATAACTGGGATGGATAAACAGGCCTGGTACAACAAATATGTGCAAAATTTAACAGCTACATAGCAGGTGAACAATCTTCAGATTTAAATTAATTTAACAATAAATAATTACAATTAGTTGGATTTTTTCATTAAAGTTTTAATTTTAGAGAACAAACACCAGGATGCTCAAGCTATGACCTGCAGAACTTTCCTGCTAAATCAGGACAACTAGTCAAACACCAGGATGCTCAAGCTATGACCTGCAGAACTTTCCTGCTAAATCAGGACAACTAGTCAAGCCCCAGGCCATAGGACACACATCAGGTCCAGTCTTGAGAAAAAGTACTGGCCTGTTTGGACAAAAAGTAATCCACAGTAGTGCCTGACCTAATCTTTGATGTATTTAAACAAGCACTGAAGTATTGGATCACAGAACTCCTGAAGGACTGCCATGCACTTCTTATGAATCATCATGCATTTTGAAACAACTTCTGTCTTAAAAATATAATCCTACTGTGATCTCCCAGACTAGCTACAAGCTATACCTCCAGTAGCATAATAAGAAGAAACAAAGAACAAACTAACCATATATCTCCATATATACACTAGCTGCTGCTGTACCAGAGAAAACCAAGCCTGGAGTGCAGAAGTTCGGAGCCATGCTCCAGAAACAGATCTGATGATACAAAATCATCTTCTCAGAGCTGGAGGAACAGCATTTCCACTTTGCTATGATAGTTTCCACCTCGCAATGTTCAATTGCTGGTATAGTGAAAGCTATGAAACTACACAAAAGTTGGAAGAAAAATGCATATTTTTTAAAAGTACTATTTTTAGGCTTCTGCTTCAACTACAAAAAAAAAATCACACCTGTCACTTCTAAAATTGCTAAATTCTACTAACCCTAATTCCAGTCTAACAGACAAATCACATAAATGTTCCTTGGTTGGACTACCAGCTCTCACACACACAAAATGTTTTCATTATGTTTGTTTCTTCTTTATTCAACATCAAATAACTTAAATTGGGAGGGCTTGTTTTTAAATGTTGTTTCTTCTTTCAAATACAGTCTGAAATGTTTAAGGAAAGGCTGCACAACCTTTTTACTAATATAAAAATTAGCACACTTTTAAATTATGCTAAGATAATTAATCATTTAAATACATATGCCCCATCCCTGGAAGCATTTGAGGCCAGGCTGGATGAGGCTTTGAGCAACCTGATGTAGTGGGAGGTGTCCCTGCCCATGGCAGGGAGGTTGGAACTAGATGATCTTTAAGGTCCTTTCCAACCCAAACCATTCTATGATCCTACATAGAGAGCACCTATCTGATCTATTAGGAGTCTTGTAGTTTGAAATACAGAGAAAAACTGTGCCATAATTAACAATTTAGACTACTTCTGTAACAAAGCTTTTATGTTTTAGGAATATTCCCATCTCTTTTAAAACTATTTTAATTTGTAATGTTATGTATGTCAACTGTGGGAAGAGGAAGACATTTTAGGAAAGGGAGCTTGTCTTTTAAACAAGAGTATATATTAGGATTTCTTGAAAATCATACAGGACTGAAGACCCAACAATAATTCACTATTTGATCTACCACATTGAATAGACAGCTCAAACTCTCCTCACTCAAATAACTGCATATTTAAACCTAGGATTTCTTGGGTTTTAATATAGAAAAAAAGCTTTTTTTCTATAAGTGGTCTTCAAACCATTACCTGCACCATAGCACGAAGGCATATAAACATTATTTCCCTGCAGTGTGGCTTTTATTCACATTTTTAGAGAATACAGACACATCAATCTTATACAGAAGTTCTTGCCAACACAGATAAATTTGCTCTGTTTTATGGTTTGGTTTATGGTTTGGTTTTTTTTCCTAAAAGGAAAAAGAAAGATTTTTTTTTAAAAAGGAACATAAAACCCTAGATGCCATCTACTCATATCCTATTAAATCCAAAATAGAAAGTTCAAGGAAACACAGGCCAGTGGTCTAGAAATTGTTGTCATCATCCACCAAGAGCTCAGGATTTAATATGCCAACCATATTACCCATAATCTGCTTGAAGCACCTTACGCAACTCTGGTTTTCTATCAGAGAAACAAATCAAAGCTGTTGATTTGAATGCAAATAAGCAAACAAAAGTAATTGATCCTTTACATAGATTAATTAGCCACCACAATTTGATTTACTTGTATAACAGAATTATGAAAGTCTACAAGACAACTCAATTCCCCAGTCCTAGTATAAAACATAACTGCAGGGGAAATCAGCAAGAATTACGGTTAAAATGTCTATGTGACTGGGTTCAAACAGTCTCTTGTTGAATGAAATGTGAACACGGAAGGAAAAAAAAAAAGAGTCCTCCACATTAAAAGAAATAAGTATTTGCATGTGATTTCCTTCAACTAAAAAAATTAAAGTTTGAAAAAAGTATATAAATTTCATTAAAACAAAATACAGTTATTAGAAAGTATCGAAAAGTTAATTCTACAATTAAATATAACCAGGATGTTCTGACATGTAATTAAAAAAATAACATTTTGTAGTTCTCCAGGACTAACCTTCAACAAAAATGTCCCAACATAAAACTAGATACTTTTAATGCAAGTATAAACAACAACATGAGTGTTTTTAATCAACTAGTGATTAGATTTGCAGAAAACATGAACTGTTAACCACTACAAAACTGTACGGCTTTAATGAAAACAGGACAGAAAACTTACCAGTTATCAAAACTGAGGTGACAGTAGTATTAAAAGAATCTATTGTTGTAACTTTACTCTCAAACCCATCTTAGACAGGCTAGGTTCTTGAGCAAATACCAGTAGAGTTACATAGATGCTTAATCAGGCATATGCTTAAGAGATTAAAATCACATATTTGTTTAGGTAGGTTATATAACCAAAGACAAAGTTCTTAGGTATAAAAACTTCTAACTTGTTATTTACATTTTTCTACAGTCTCATACTTTAATGAACTTATAATCTGGTTTCTTGAAAAGCTCTTTTTTTCAGCAGAGAGTTTTGGGAAATTAATATGTACAAGTGTTCTTTACAGTGAAAGCCTGCTAGATATTTACTAAATTAAAATTCTGTGTTTTAGACTACTCAAAATAGCCACAATTAATAAATCCGAAAAACTAGTTTTTCTTAAAGAAACCTTTCATGCCTTCCCTTTCAGCTTCTCAGATTCAAAGTTAATATATCCATACTCAAAATTAAATCAATTCCAGTTGTATATGAAAATTACCTTCTAAAAGACAAAGATCAGACTAAGTGGGATTATTACTTCCTCGATCCACCTCTTTAGCATACATCTGATCTCTCCTGTGCTCAGCACTCACTCTTCTTTCTAACCTCCCACTTTCCTCTATCTCTCCTTCACTACACAAGACAAACCTCCTTAGGGTCTTCAGAAAAAGAAGATCAAACCCCACACAGATACCCCTAATGACCCACTCTGGTCACTGCTCTCCTTCCCTTCCATGCCTCAGCAGTTTAGAGCAACTGGTATACATTTCTCCATCTCCACCCTCACCCCCCTCCAGTTTTGCTCCTGTTCTTTTAACCTCACAGCATCTGCTCTTAAAGATCTTAAAGGCCTTCCTATAGGTCAGCACTTGCAGCCCACACTCAGTCTCCCTTCTCAGGTGGCTGGCCAGCCACCTGGGCACACCCAGCCATGCTGCTCTTGCCCCCACTCACCTTCCACAACTCCGCATCCCTAGGTTTGCCTGTTTTCTCCAGGCACCTTTTCAACAAGGCAATAAGGCACACCCCCTCTCTGATTTTCTGCAGCTTTATTTGCTACTTGCTATCAGAAGACCATCTCCTACTCCCACTCAGCACCCATGTTTCTTGGCAACTTGTTCAGTTTTCAAGCCTTCATACCTCCCTCTAACATTATCCCTCTGTTTCGGAATGGCCACCTCAAATACATTTAGTGCTTACCGAGATAAGAATAAAAGAAAGCTCTTCTCTTGACCATACTTACAAAAACCCCACTGAATCTGGTTAGACAGCTGGTGGACTGTGGACTATCAAGTCTAATGTAACTAACCTGAATTGCAATGAGACTGGTGTTGCAGTAACCCTCTGTATGCATTTGCATCTATTTTTAAAACGCTTGGTTGTGCTATCCTTGTCCCTAGTCCCTATCCCCACAACCTGGGTGGACTTCAAAGCTGGCAGACTAGGTCAGCCAGTTGCAGACACATGTTAGCACAGTCTAATGTGTTACTGCTCATCAGTCAAACAACAGCAACTCTTTAGAGCTGCTTTGAGAATATTCCACATGCAAATCCAAATGCAATGGTGCCCACAGTTACTCCTGGTGAACAACAGGTTACAAAGCTTTACAATCACACCCTCCATTCCCACGAGTTACTACAACCTCAGCTACAACTGTACCACATGGGGTCTTTGTATGCCATAGCTTTCAGAAGAGGAGCTGTAGGAAATTCAAGGGTTAAGTAGCATTCAAGCTCTTTTTGCCTTTTTATAAATTGCCTGTAGATATTTTTGTTGTTTTGAGTCATTTGCAGCAGCAGATCTGTAACTAAGAAAGCAGCGATTACCTTGGTTTTGTGGGTGATTCAAACAAAAATGCAGAAAGGGCTGTAAAAATTAACATAGGATCTTCCCAGGAATAGGAGTAAGTCACAGAAGCCCAGCCAGGAAAGCAAATAAACAAGCCTACAATAACAGATCTCTGTTACTGAAAGCCCCAAAACTTTCTTGAAGACCAGCAAACACACAGAATTGATAAGCTGAGTCCAACTGTACAGTCCTATGGTCCATTTACAATAGCTTGAGGATCAGAAACTGGAAATCAGCACTACAGGAAGTATAACATACTTGGAGCAGTAAGAATTGAAACCTTACTGTAGATTAATAATTGCTATTTTTAACCAGAAAGGGAATAGGCAGCTATCTCCAACTGTTATTACCATTATCTTCAAAGGATGATGGCTGATTAAAAAATGATGTTTAATAAAAGCAAATTCAGAATTTTACCTGCTATTTCCACTCAGTTCTACAGTAGCAAATTCTTTCAGCTGCACACAGCTGAAGGCTTGAGACAATGTACAACAAAATAATGAACTTCACAGGCAATTCAGTTTGTGAACTTACCAACACAGGGTGGGATCAAAGAACAACAGAAGGGCTAGGGACAGAGACAATGAGAAAAAACTATGCCTCCTTTCTCAAGGGAAAGGGAAGGTGAAAGTCAAATGATAAGAACACAACAGGCATCAAGAACAATGTTCAAAGGAAGTCATGAGGGCTTTCAGACACCATGCTAAGGCTACAGACATGATGAGGAAGTCATTACTGAGCATCAGTCTGAGTCCAGTCATTTTGTGAAGATATGACAGGCACTATTCTCACAAATACAGTGGTAGGTGTAAGTATTTCCATACGTCCATGCAAAACAGCACTAATACTTCCTCACCTTTACAAAGGCCGCAGAGACAACTACCCCAATCCAGCTCACAGCTGGACTCAATGGGGAATGTTTGTCTTCTTCAGAAGATATTCAGTAGGATGGGAAAAAAAGCACACGTGAACTAAAACTACAGCACTAGAAATAAACACCATCCTTTGAAAGATAAGCATTGAAGAAACACACATTCAAATCTAGCATCAATATCATTAAGAAGCTGGGAAAGAGGCAGGCATCTTGGGGCTGTTCCAGCTAGAAGAAAAACATAAGTAGCAAGGTCTGGTATTTTTTGTTTATGGAAAAGTCCTGTTTCAAAAACAAAGAAAGAATAAAGAATGAGTATTTCATTGCTCAGAGCCATCAAGAATCTGTTCAGACATTAACTGACTTACATCCCTCTTCTAAGCTTTCCAACAGGGCCACACAAATGAGCAGCAGCTCAGGGCACACCATCTTCCCCAAAATTAATCTCTTCTCCCCACTGTCCATACATACTGCCATCAGAACCAATACTTAGCAAACTCCTTAGCAGACTGAGCACATTCCTGAGCAGCTCCACATTTGCCTTTGCTTTCAGCAGTCTCATACTTGTAGATGGTTCATTTTTGTTTCCCACAGTTGTCTGGGTATATCCACTGCTGTTTCAGTTGAACCTACCCCAGCTGCATTATAAAAAACATTGGTTAACATGCATCCACTAGCTATCAGTAAACATGCTACCACAGGACTGAAGTTCCACGTCTGAGAATGTTAGCAACAATGTTTTGTAAGAGTGGAAAGGAATTCACACACACCTCCTCCCTGGTGTCATCCTGTCCTTATCTCCATCATCAACCATCCCAACATCCTTCCAAGAACTCACATAGGTCTGTGAGTACACCTCATTTCCTCTGCTTCTCACTGTAATACACATTTGCAAGATTCAAACTTCTAAGCTGCACCTCCTGTTAACTAGGCTATCCTGTTATGGATGTCCTTGAATTCTTGAAAAAAAAAATGCCTTAAATGCTTCAATATCTAGCAACAAATACATTACTTGCTTGTTAGGGGTGTGTTTAGAAGAAAGATAAGCAAGTTAACCATACCTCTGAATATACCAGCATACCATCCTGTATAAAGAACTGGAATAGTATTAGCACTGCTAACTCATTATATTAACCCTAAATTAGTGTTCAGCTTCAATCCTGAGTTGCAGGTATTAGGTTATTACCTCCAGCTTCTTCAGAAAACTCCTTTCTGCAGCTCCAGAGTAAAGGTTGACAACATGAACCCTCAGTGCTACAGCATCAAAAGAAGTAAAACATTTCAGCATTTAAAGTTGTCTATGCTGCACTCTAATAACATTTAGATTGTTATTGTTAACATCCCCAACTATTTTATCATTGTCAATTCACAAGTCATTGAGATCTTCCAAAGTTATGATTACTGCTGGCTAGCTCAGCTGTGAGAAATGCTATTCAAGCTAAAAAGCCTTTGTATTCACATGATTTGCCACCAGCAAAAGAGCTAGAGAAGAGAGTGGTCTTCTACAATACCTTTGCTAACCTAAACACATTTCACATTTTCACACCTGGTGTATTAGGAGTATAAATTCAGCTAGGGCTAACGCAGTATTCCATACCAGTTGAAGTTCATCAATACTCAGTGTTTGGGGAAGGCTGCTGCAGCATCAGGCTCGTAGCCACTACTACACTTGAACATCTGAACAGGGTGCACTCTTTTAGCAGCCTATTGATTCTGACAGAGACCACACCTTTACCAATTACTCTTCTTCAGCAAACCACAGAATTAATGAAACCTATTTAACCACCCTTACTTTACATGTTTTGATGAAGCTTAGAAGAAGGAGCAATCATGAATTCAATTCATCCTGGCCCATAAACAATTTCTAACCATAAGCAGAAGGGAGAGGCACTGGCACTGTGAACATACAAGTCCCCTGTTGCACAGAAATAATTAAAGTGTAAGAAGTTATTTTACTACAAAACAAAGTATAGGACTAAGAGAGGAAGAACTCAGATTTGAAAACAAATCAAAAATCTAAAATGCTTTTTTGAATAGCTGTGCAACACCTAGCTCAGTACACAACTGAGATGAACTGAACATCTAGGAAGAAGAATTTAAGGAATCATTTAGTACATACAGGTATACAATTTAAAACACTAGCAGGTTTTCCAGTTAACTTTGAAAACAAAGAATTTGTTAATTTTGGAGATATTTTAGGCAAGATTTGAAAACTCACTCTTTTAGGACCTTACTCTTTTACATATTTTATATCTAAAAGCTTCCCTGAAGTCTCAGGTTCACTGTAGAATACCAACTAAATTTATGACAATTAAATAAATATATGTTGTCACATCCCATTATTCAAAAAGAGAAAAAGTCAGCAACAGCAGACAAAACTTCAAGAATGCCAGAGAAGAGCTATCACACTTCAGTCATTTTTAAAACAATGCAGTAGAGCAACTACATTAAAGCAGGCTTTTCCACTTCAGCTTTAATACTACTATTTGATCTGAAGTTTAGAAACACAAATGGTAACACCTTTAAATGATTACTAATACTTTATATTCATTGATTGGTATGACAGAGATTGATACAACCCTTATTATACCCAAGAACATAACCAAGTAAAAGCATAGGCAAGTAGAGTGCTCTTCTACTCTGAGGAGTTCCTCTAATACCTCCAAATTCCATGTTCTTCTTCCAGTGATTTCTTATCAAAGACTTCAATTTTTCACATTTTCATGAAAAGAAAGGGATTAATAAGTGTCAGCCTTAACACTGAAGAGAACTTACTCCATCTTTAACTGGCAAAGATTCTGCACTGTAATAGGTATGCAATTTCAACTATTTAAACCCACCTGCACAGATAGGATGTTTGTTTAAGTAAGGAGAGTTTTAAGTTCATTCTGAGTTGTGTTATCTTTACAATACTAATAAGAGTATGAAAAAAACACTCAAAAAACAGTTTTAATTACCAAAGTGAAGAGACATTATCTACCTTAATATGCATGCAGAAGAAACTAGAGTACTTTCCAAGTTATTCTCAGAGTAATGCCTCTTTGTAAAGGAGCTAGTTATGAAACACTCCAAAAAGACTTGGTACAGTCTATCTTGATGATGCATACTGTGTGTCCTGATCATGCACTGCTGGAGAGAGTACGCTGGAAAAGTACAGTAGGATCCCATTTTAACTAGTCATCTTCCACTACAGTATAGAAAAGCACTGTAAAACAATTGCCTCCATACAGAGGTGATGCTAAGGAAGATCAGATTGAGGGAAGGGGAATGGGGAAGCAACTTAAACACCCATCTGCTATACCAGATTCCTCAACAGCTTTTCATTAATTAAAGCGTTGAAACTTAGATGGTCACAGACGTTAACACCACCTGAATTCAAACATTTCTAGTATAAATCACTCTCTGCCCTGATGTTTTCCCCTCTATGAAACAGGTGTGAAAGTGTTTTCTTACTAGCCACCATTAGGTCAAGAATTTCTTCAGTATAAAAATCAAGCAGAGCTCCATTAAATAAGAAGGTGCTGCTGTGGTTAAGGAAACAAAGATGCACTCAGTTCCCACAGGAAGTGTTAGAAGGAGAAGCAAGACCATGATCACCCTGAACTGTGGCAGTCTTTTATAGGTCCTCCATAAAGGCAGCCCTGATGTTATTATATTGATCGCTCTGCCACAATACTTATTTCCCTTCAAACTCGGTGGGTTATATACCAGAGTATGACCAATGGTGCAGCGCAACACAGAAAACAAGTATCAGCACTTAAGCAGAAAGAAAAAGTTCCCTCCTCTCTCCTGCATGTACATACACACAAAAAAAATAAGTATCAGCTGGACAGTGTCTACACCACAGGCTAGTTTTTCAAATTTCTCATCATTAACACTGAATACTTCACAGCTCAGAAGAGTCTGAAGACCACTCTTTAATGGTTTCCCCTAAATAGGCCATAAATACATATACAAAATCAGCAAGTTTCTGTATTTAATTTTCCATTAATGCTAGTAAAACCTTTTGCACTAGCTCCCAAGTAAGCCACTTTCTCAGGCTGGATTTAACACTCCATAAGCAGGATAGGCGAGCTACGTCAATGGATATCTTAAGCAAGATGCTTCCCCTTGCTTTTAGAGGGAATCAACCCTACCTCAAAATAAAATACAGAAAACCTCACAAAACACATACAGGAAAACAGAAGAGCATGCGTACGTGTGTGACGGTGCATGTCCACATGTATTTGCACATACACGCACCCCCAGAGCCATCCTTTGTGGGAGGCATCCATGGTAGCACTGCAATTATTATTTCCGTATGTGTAAAGGTGTACAGACACACCATAGATTCTACATACACGCGTGGCTGTAACACCTAAATCGCAAAGCTACAATAGATGCCCCCACTAAAGATGGCTGGCCCCAGCCAACGCGGGCCGGCGTGGGCCAAAACTCGCACCAAATCCGGCACCACACCCGCCCCGGCCCGGCCCGCGCCCCGCGGAGGCCGCTCCCCGCCGCGAGAGCCCCCGGCCAGCCCCACCGCCCCACACCACAGCTCCCGGCCCCTCCCACGACCCCCAGGGCGGCGGTCAGGGCACGGCCCCGCCGGCCGGCCCGGCTCTGCGACTGCCGCGGAGATGCCGGCGGACACCTGCCGCCGGGGCCTGCCGCGGGCGGGGTCGAGGAGCCGCGGGGCAGCGGCCGCTCCCGCCCGCCCACCTGGCTCCCTCGGAGCGACATGCCCAGCAGCGCGGCGGGCCGGGGCCGCCTCCCCTCCCCGCGGCCGCCGAACCCTGCCACCGCTCGGCCAGGCCCGGCCGGGCTGCGCGGGGCAGCGGGACGCCTCCGCGGGTTATCCCGTTGCCCCGCCTTACCTCAACCGGCCGGGCGGCCCGCCGTGCTGGAATGAATGGAGAAGGAAGAAGAGGCGGCAGCCGCGGCTCTTGAGAACACCCACACCACTTACAGTCAGCTGCTGCCCGGAGTCTGATATATCCCCCCGCGGCCTCCCCGCCCTTCGCCGCTGACGCACTCCCGCTGCTACGCCCGGAGCCACCGCCCCTCGCCGCCTG
Source organism: Pterocles orientalis (assembly GCA_011057875.1). Lineage (NCBI taxonomy): Eukaryota > Metazoa > Chordata > Aves > Pterocliformes > Pteroclidae > Pterocles > Pterocles orientalis. The sequence goes on from WKFP01015160.1 coordinate 1,252,792, forward strand.
GAATGGCGGCTGGCCGCGGCTCCGCGCCGTCGCCCCCCCTGCCCGGAGGGGGTGGTGCCTGCGGCGGCCGTGACACCCGTTCCGCGGTCAGCCCCGGTAGCTGTGGCGGTGCTCGCGCCATCGCTCACCGGAGGGCGGGTGGTACCTGCCTTGTGGCCCTGGTACGCAGACGTAGCCCAGGGCTGCCCGGGAGATGGATGGTGCCCACGGGGAGGAAGGAGCAAGGCCACGGAGAGTCGCCCAGCGCTGGGCAGGTCGCCGTGAGGCCAGGGAGGAGAGATCCCCTCTGCAGGACAGGTGGCGTCGCAGCCCCGGACGCTGAGCTCTGACAGGCACCCTGCCGGGGGCCAGCCGCTCCTGGTCACCAAACCGTACCTAGACCAAACTGACCCTACTGCTGTACCGCTCTTACATTATTTATTTTTATAAAACCGGGTGCCTGAGAGTCTGCTTTGGGTAATCTTTGCTTTGGGAGCAAACTTAACACGGGACACCTGTCGTGGTTTATAAAGCCACGGGGGGGGGGGGGGGGGGGGGGGGGGGTCGAATCGTTAAGAGTCTCTTAAAAAGGAGCCACCACTGTAACCCCTCCCTTGCCGCCAGCAGCAGACTGGAAGCTAGGGGAACTCTTAGCAGTTGCTTAAGGAGCCATTACGCCCCTCCCTGCTACCAGACAAAACCCCCCACACGAAACCATAACAACACCCAAATGGAAGATAAGTGAATTGGCAATAAGCATGATGAAACTTCGTAATCTTAGCTAAGTGATATAGAGAATTGGGGAGGAACATATAATCCTTTAGCTATAGACAAATATAATCCCTTTATATTTTATATGTACTTTTCTATTTTGTATATATTTTATATTTTTCCTCAGTATGCTTCCTCCCTGTAGTAAGTAGTAGAGTGAACCTTGCCATTGAACTCTGCTCTTTTTTCTAAATGTTCATCCGTGCAAAACCCACAAATAAATATGCACTTTAACTTAGGTTGTGAGGCTTACAGAAATCTTGAGAAAGATGCTTCATCATGACTAGTGCTTTTTCTGGTAATCATTTTAATCTCACTATGAGTTTACGTATCCATGCCTTCTCTCCTGTATCATGCTTACATTTCAAATTTTTTAAAGTGTGTTCAACCTTCTTAATACAACTGCTCTCACCAATAACATTAAACACAAGCAGTGGGGGATCTTGCAGGTTACAGTACATGGAACTGAGATGATCCCCTGAATATATGTGCAATAGATTATACAGACACACATACACACGCATTGTCACTTGCCACAAGGGGCCTTTAGCAATGCTTCAGCTTTTTGTATAATTTCTACAGTAAAGACCATGCGCCATCACAGCCATGGTAGTGTACAGGAAAATTAGATGGTCTCATACCTACATACTTTTGTAAAACCTTTGCATTAAAGACAGAATGTAGAAGTGGAAGGTCTAGCATCTTACTCTGTATCTTCACATCTTCTGTCTCTGGTATCTTAGAGCAATTGATATGTTCCAAGACATGTCAGATTGGAAGGAACCTGAACAAATTGTCTGGACCGTCTTTCAGTGAGACAAGACCAAGACTGGGACATGTTTGTCTAAGCTGATTTTTCTTAAATATCCAGTGAGGGAGATACCCACAGCCTGCCTAAGTGGACTTCTAGATTAGAAGCTTTTCCAACAAAGAACGGGTGAAAGGAAAGGTATCAAGTCATCATGGTGTCATGGTCGTGTATATCGTATGGTAAATGGATAATTCCTCCTTATATTGTTTTGAGGAGTAATATCATATATATGGAGATCTTCTGACCTCATGCAAGTGGAACTGTATTGTAAACAACTAACACAGACCTCTTCTTGCGCTGTGTTGATATGGCAGTCGGATATGTGCTTTCCACACAAGCAGACATATTAATGTGCATACAGTGTACAGGCCTTTAACCACATCAGCTCTGCTATTCAGAGCAAAAGGACATTAGTAGTACAGAGACCTGGAACTGTGTTGGAAGAAGGTTCCACGTGGAATTGTAGATGTAGGAAGTTCTTCAGGAGGGCTCTATCATGACAGAGCAGCTCAGGAGAAGATAATTTGCAAAAGCTGAAAAACAGCTTTACCATTCTAAGATTGCCCAGATTTGCTTGCTCAAACATCTATATGCTTTATTGTTTCACCCTCCAACTCTTCCATTATTAGAGGACTGCCTGCAATCAGTAGTCTGGCCTCTGCTGGAGGCATATCCCCTGCACCTCCTTCTCCCTGTACAATGCCCTTATTATGCAGTTAATTTGAAATCTGACCTCGTGTCCTCTGTCCTCTTGCTGGCCCCAAGACTTACTGCTTCTGCTGGCCCCAAGGCTTATGGTCCCTCACAGCTTTTCTAGTGTGAAATGAAGTACCACAGCAGTTCCATCTGCTCTGTGCAGCAGGAAGTCAACCAGGCATTCGCTAGTCTCAGTCTTCAGGAGCTAGAAAGGCCCTGTGCAGGACATGCATGGGAAGAAAGAGGCAAAAGACACGGAAAAATTTGGAGTTAAATCCCACTGAAAAACTTATATCAAATTTACAAGATACTACTTAAATAGTGAAGAGCAGAAAATTAAGGTAAGCAAGCTCAATTTATCTTATCCCAATGTGTACTGACAAGAACAAGTTAGTGTGAAGCAGTTCTTGGTGTGGATTTAACCAATCTATAGTAACTACCCCTGACAATACCCAATGATGAGTATAAGGTAATTATGAGAGAGTTACCCCTTTCATTTTTTTTGAAACAAGACAGATTTCTGCTGCACTTTTACCCTAACTTCTGTCAGAAATACATGCACTTCCCTTGTACTTTAGGGATTTTTTCAATAAATACCAAAGAAGCTCATCATGGCTCCCTTCAAATCCTTTCTTAATATTTTTTTTTCTGTTATAGCTGCAAACACTTGATAGCAGATAGGTAGATGCAGACCACTGATGGGCTTGAACCACTCCTTGTCAGACTGGTCACAATTGTGACCCCTGAGAACCTTGTACTTCTTCTGTCAGCCAATAAACCCTCATGTTTCCTTTCTTATTCCCCGTCTATGGCAGGATTAAGGTTTTATGGCAGGGGAAAAAATGGAAGGACAGCCTTTGTCCTAAAATACCACACACAAATTACCATAGACAAACAGCAGTCCTGAAGCTGTGATTTTATCCCATAGCGTCAACACATCCAAAAGAACCAAAGGTGGTTGTGGACATGACTGGAATGTTGCCTATACTACATTTTTTGCAGGTAAAAATGTCTCACAGCCTTATCTTTTAATTTGTTTAATTTTAACATGGATGTGTATCCCTGTGGGTTTGTGACAACTTTTAAAGGATTTCTGAAGGATAGCTAAAAAAAGCGAGTTTTCTGCCCTTAGATTCAATTTTACTCTCTAGAACTGAACATTACAAAGCAGAGGTCTGCAATGTGGAAAAGAGTGAAAACGACTGCTCTACATGAACACATTTTTAATGTCAAAGAATTAGAAATCAGCAAACTATGTTTTTCATCCTCAGATATCCATGTGTATTTATTACTACAAAAGGAATCTTGTAATTGTTCTGTTTAGTTCTTAGCACTTTATTTGTTCAGGTCTTTTTTCACTTGAAAAGCAGTGACCTCACCTACTGGACAGTCACATTTTCAGAAACTATTTTCTGCTTTTGTATTCCCAAAATTCACAGCAAAAATAGCTTTTAAAATTTACTTGCCAGACTCCCTATGTACCACTTGTTTCTGTGTGCTGCTTCCCCAGTGGCTGGGAGGGGGGGGTATGTCTGTACATCGTGATGTACAGGGCAGCAGTGGCATTGGCACTCATTGCTGCATGACTGTGCCGGCGCTCTCCCATTCCAGAGGAAGTGTCCATATGAGGAGAGCAGCTACTGCAGTGTGCTTCTGAAGTGAATTAATACAAATTTCAAGTCTTCATTTCTTACAGTCACTGTCTAATAGCATTCTGTGTGAGAAAGAAGAAGGAGGACTCGCTTGGGAGACAGTAGGAAGAACTTCTAAAGTTGCCTCTGGAAACCTGGGGAATCTCCCTCGGCAGCACTCTGAAGAAAGAGCACTTAGATGAGAGCAGGTAGGGAAGACTCTTTTGAAGAATGGAAAGTCCCAATAAAGGCCAGAAAATCACCACTGGGCATGAAGAAACCCACCACAGCTCTAACAATGGACAGGGAGTGGTAAGGTCACAGAGATAAGCATTTAAGACCTTGGGGGGGAGGGGGGGGAGGTGTAAGGGGGACTGAGAGGGTGTCTGACAACCTAGTATTATTTTTATATGCTTTTTTTCTTCTCCATCTGGTAGCAGCAAGCTGTATCTCAGAAACATGGGACTAGAAGGATCCCCCCAAGTCCGTCTCTTTGTACTGAGGGCAGACTGAACCTCTGCACAGCTCTGGGAGATACTTGTCTAAACTTGTTCTTTTAACCTCTACTGAAGAAGAATCCACAAAATCGGCTGTGTAGTTTAAAAAAAATATATTTGATGTCTAAAAAAACTTCACATCAATGTAAGTCAATTACTTTTTGTCACTTGTCATTGTCTCCCATGGGCATGATTGATCACAGTCCCCTTACAGCCTAAGAGAATGTTTTTATGTGCAGTGCTTTACAATGGTTTTTCTTTTCTTCACTAACCACCCCATCCTTTCATGCTTGCCTCAAGGATCATGTTTCCCATCCTCTTTTCACCCTTTATTGTTTTTTTCTCAAAAGTGTAACTTGTCAGTATACTTGTAAGTGCAGTACACCAGACTGGAAAAAACATAAAAAACTCACAAACTGTAAATCTGAGCCTCCACTAGTGCAAGTAGACTAGAATAATTGTCATAGTCATCATTACTTCTGTTAGCGCATGCTGGAAGATTGAAACAAGAGATTCTGACAGGATAGAAAGAAAGACTTTTTTGGTGATGAAGGCAGTCAAGCTTTGGAACAGGTTGACCAGGGAGGCTGTGCAGTCTTCGTGCATGGAGGTTTTCACAATGAGACTGGGTAAGACCCCGAGCAACCTGGTCTGACCTCCCAGATGACCTTGCTTTGAGCAGGAAGTTGGACTAGAGACTTCCTGAAGTCCTACCTGAATTACCATATGGTGTGGCAAAAAGAATTGCTTCCCTGTCACTAATGTACCATTGCTGACCCATATTCATTTTGCAATGTACTATAATATTCAGGTCCTTTTCTAAGGGCTGCTACCTACCCTATTAGTCCCTACGTTATAAGTGTGCATTCGATTTCTCCTTTCCAAATGCAGTGCCTGTTCCTCTTACCATCACTCCCAGAGAGCTCCTCTCTACCATTTCCTAAGTTTGCTGACGTTTGCTTTTGCTGAGGTCCAGTGACCACTCTGTTGCTACTGTATCTTCTCCTTGCAAGAACCACTCACCAGTTTTTAAGAGCTTTCTCCATACTGCAGAGCAACTGCTTGTGGCACCACATTACTTGTGACACCTTTGCAAGCCTTTTGCTAAGTTAGCTTAGCAAGCCTGGAAGTGTCTGAAGCACCACGATGGAGGGACATTTCAGCCTGGGATACCCTTTGGAGTTTCCTGAGAAGCAGTAATATCTTCACAGGTAGGTAGGGGCTGTGGGCTCAGTGATCCAGTCTTGAAGACGTCAACTTGGATTCCAGTCTCAAATTGATCTTCATGTTCCATTCTCTTCAAATTACACACATGCTTTGATATTTCCAAATATCAGTCTGAGGTTTTTACCCCAAAAAATCAAACATTAATATAGTAAATATAGAATGAAGTGAAACTGCTGGGTAAGTGACTCTGAACATGCCTTACCGTAAAATGCTATAATACCTGTAACTTTAATTCAGATTTGGTTCATTTTTTTAAGGACAAAGTCTTAAGGAAGCTTTGAATAGCACCTCCCCACCTGGGAAAATGTAGTTCTCATCACTTGTCAAGGAGGATTTTTCAGCTTTCTGAGAGCAGTGATCTGCAAGAAACTGTCCTGCTTTGAAGCATTTGTAATCAGGAAACCTAAACCTCAGTTTGCCTACAGACAAAGGAATTAAAAGTATTTTTCCTTAAAACAAGGGTAATCTTTAGGGGTATTTGTTCTGTAGTCAATATTCATGGTAAGCCAAGCAAAATCTTTCTTGATTACTAGTAGAAAGTAAAGATTTACTATGTGTGTTTAGCATTCTACTTGTTCAGAGTGAATATTGAGTACTTGTGTATGTTCCTGCAGGACCAGGAGCTGTATTTGTTTTAATTCTTTATGTTATATTCTTTGTACAAGTAACAGGTATACTATCCAGATAGAAAAGTAGTGGTTCTGCAGCAATAATTTATTTTGGATAAGAAATGTTGGTTTTTGATTATTTATAATTTTTACTTTAATTCGTACTATCGGATAGAAATAGGCAAAATACTTCAGTGAAAGATATTACCCAGAAAAATTCCAAACAGGATCCAAAGCAAGAAGGAGATGCTGCTCTGCAGAGCTATCTGACAAAAATCTGCACAGAATTTTTTGTAACTGCTAAGTACATGTTTGTTGAAGTATCTAACGGTAATACTTTGATGTTTTTGACAGGTTTTTTTGGACAGAACCCATAGGGTTTTTTCTCTCCACAATATCTCGATAAAGTGAAAAAAAAAGTTTTATTTTCCTAGAGCTGTTGTTCGATTGATTTTTAGTGGATATGTTGTTAGATTATGTGATAAAAGGCACATCTCCACCTACACACAGTCGCACAGAGGCACAGCACCAGGCAAGGGAACCCTAGTAACCCAGTCAGAGAAAGGGACCCCCTGCCCATCTTCTCTCAGGGCTGTCCCAGGGGGACCATCAGCCCATGGGCCGAGGATGACACCCATCACTGTGAGTCAAAGTACAGGCTCACTGGGGCACCTTTCAGGCTGAAGGGGGTACATACATGACTTGTGGGATTATACTGGTTTTGACTTTGACAGAGTTGAATTTCTTTGTGGTAGCTTGTATGGGGCTGTGTTTTGGGTTTGTGCTGAATATTACAGAGATATTTCAGTTATTGCTGAGCAGTGCTTACACAGAGTCAAGGCCTTTTCTGCTTCTCACACTACCCCACCAGCCAGCTGGCTGGGGGGGCACAAGGAATTAGGAGGGGACACAGCTGGGACAGCTGACCCCAACTGACCCAAGGGATATTTCGTATGATATGACATCATGCTCAGCATATAAAGCTGGGGGAATGTTTTTCTGATTGACGGGGTTAGCACAAAGGACACAGGCACCAAATTAAAGAAGTAATCTTATTTTTATTTATGTTTAAAGTGATAAAATAATGAGAAAAATAATACAGTGAAAATAAATTAAAGCAAGATAAGGTAAAGCAGAAAAATAATAAGCAAACTACTATAGCAAGCAGAAAGTAGTGCACCTAATCATTACTACATACAGGTAGTGATAGTGATTAAGAAAAGTACAGCACTGATTGCCCTAATAATACGTTACCATCATCCAGATGCGCAGTTGCTGGGGAGCTTGGTTGCAGCAAGGATTTGGAGAAAAACTTCCTGGCAATTGGGAAATCTCTATACGGTGTGTCCACTGTATAGATGAGGCTTCCAAATTTCCCTGCAAACGGTCCCTGCTTTTATACAGTTGAATAAACAATTTTATATCTTAAACTGCAAAAAACATCTGATGTGGTTTTCTCCTTGCTAACCTCCGTCTTGAGCCTGCCTGGGGCAGGAGAGGGGAGATAACAAGAACAAAAGAATATAGTAATCTTGATTATGTATCTCTCAATAAAGCTTGTCATGACTTGGTACATTCCTTTGCCATCTTTGGCGACAGGGCACATCCGTGCTTAGTTGTGGCTACTGTTACGCAATTAGTATCTGTCTGCTGACTACCCTTACACAGCAAGCGTTACAACAAAGCTCTATATGCGTTACAACAAAAGTTTTTATAAATTGGCATGTATTGATAAGGTAATACATTGCATATGTGATCAATATTATACATATTAGATATATTGTTAGTTTGTGAGGTTCATAATCATATAATAGAATCATAGAATGGCCTAGGTTGAAAAGGACCTTAAAGATCATCTAGTTTCAACCCCCCTGCTGTGGGCAGGGTTGCTAACCACTAGAGCAGGCTGCCCAGGGCCCCATTTAGCCTGGTCTTGAATGCCTCCAGGGATGGGGCATCCACAGCTTTTCTGGGCAACTTGTTCCAGTGCGTGAAAGATTTCCGCCTAATATCCAACCTAAATCTCACCTCTCTTAGTTTAAAAACATTCCCCCTCATCCTGTCACTATCAACCCCTGTAAATAGTCACTCCCCTTTCTGTTTATAGGCCCCCCTTCAAGTACTGGAAGGCCACAATGAGGTCTTCCCGGAGCCTTCTCTTCTCCAAGCTAAACAAGCCCAGTTCTCTTAACCTTTCTTCATAGGAGAGGTCCTCCAGCCCTCTGATCATCTTTGTGGCCCTACTCTGGACCCGTTCCAAGAGCTCCATGTCTTTCTTGTGTTGTGGACCCCAGGCCTGGACACAGTACTCCAGATGGGGTCTCATAAGAGCAGAGTAGAGGGGGGAGAATCGCCTCCCTCTCCCTGCTGGCCACCCCTTTTTTAATGCAGCCCAGGACATAGTTGGACTTCGAGGCTGCAAGCACACACTGCTGGGTCATGTCCAGCTTCTTGTCCACCAGGACCCTCAAGTCCTTCTCCACAGAGCTGCTCTCGGGATTGCCCTTGCCCAAGTGCAACACCTTGCACTTGTTGAACCTCATTAGGTTCTCATGGGCCCACTTCTCCAGCCTGTCCAGGTCCCTCTGAATGGCATCTCTTCCCTCTATTGCATCAACTGCACCACTCAGCTTGATGTCATCTGCAGATTTGCTGAGGGTGCACTTGATTCTGTCATCTATGTCATTGATAAAGATGTTGAAGAGCACCGGTCCCAAGACAGACCCTTGAGGGACACCACTTGTGACTGGCCTCCATCCAGACATAGAGTGTGACCTTTGGCTGTGACCAGCCAACCAATTCTTTGTCCATTGAACAGTCCATTGTTCAAATCCATATCTCTCCAATTTAGAGAGAAGGATGTGGTGAGGGACCATGTCAAAGGCTTTGCACAAGTCCAGGTAAATTACATCCGCCACCCTTCCTTTGTCCACCGATGCCGTCACTCCATCATAGAAGGCTACCAGATTGGTCAGGCAAAATCTGCCTTTGGTGGAGCCATGTTGGCTGTCTCGGATCACCTCTTGGTCTCATGCATGTCTTGACATAGCTTTGAGGAGGATCTGCTCCATGATCTTCCCAGACACAGAGGTGAGGCTCACCGGCCTGTAGTTCCCCAGGTCTTCTTTTCTCCCTTTCTTAAAAATAGGAGTAGTGTTTCCCTTTATCCAGTCACCAGGAACTTCACCCGACAGCCATGATTTTTCAAATATGATGGAGAGTGGCTCGGCAACCACATCAGCCAGCTCCTTCAGAACCCTGAGATGTGTATTGACTGGCCCCATAGACTTATGTACATTCAGCGACATGAGGTGGTCTCGGACTTGTTCTGCTGTTACAGTGGGAGGGATTCTGCTCCTCTCACACTCACCTAGAGGTTCAGTGTCCTGACAGACATGGGAAGCGTGACTGCCAGTGAAGACTGAGGCAAAGCACTTATTGAGTACCTCAGCTTTTTCCATGTCTCGTTTATCAGAGGGGGAACACTCTCCTGGGCCTGTCTCCTGCCTATGTACTTGTAGACCCCTTGTTATTCTTCACTTCTCTTGCCAAGTTCAGCTCCATATGTGCCTTGGCTTTCCTGATCCTATGTCTACACATCCGGACAACACCCCTATTTCTTCCCAGACTACACAACCCTGCTTCCACTTCCTGTATATTTCCCTCTTTTCCTTCAGTTTGAGCTGCAGGTCCTTGCTCAGCCATTCCGGTCACCCACCTCCTTTGCTCATTGTTTTCTGCTGGGGGATGGAGAGCTCTTGCACTGTCAGAAGCGTGTCCTTAAAGAGCTGCCAGCTCTGTTCTGTTCCTATGCCCTTAAGGACAGTTTCCCAGGGGATCCATTCCAGTAATTCCTCGAATAGCTGGAGGTTTGCTCTCCTGAAGTTCAGGGTCCTGAGTCTGCTTTTTGCCAGGCCCATATTCCTCAACACCACAAACTCCACCAGTGTGTGGTCACTGCAGCCCAGGCTGCCCCCAGTCTTAACTTCTCTGGTGCTCTCCTCTGCATTGGTGAGCACCAGCTTGACCTCGGGTTGGTCCGTCTAATACCTGGACCAGGAAGCTATCCTCAGTAGACTCCAGGAGTCTCCTGGATTGTTTGCAGCCCGCAGTGTTGTTATCCCAGCAGATATCCAGGTGGTTGAAATGCCCCATCAGGAGAAGAGCCTGCAAGCGTGACACCTCTTACAGCTGAAGCAAGAAGGCCTTGTTCATCTAGAGGTCACCTTTGGTTCGGGGCCTCACTGCTCAGGCCCTAGTATTTCAGGGAAGAAGGAGGAAGGGGAGGACATTCAGAGTGATGGTGTCTGTCTTCCTAAGTCTCCACTACACATGATGGACTTCTGCTTTCCTGGAGATGGCTGAACACCTACCTGCCCATGGGAAGGAGTGAATTAATTCCTTGTTTTCCTTTGCTTACAAGTGTGCCTTTTGCTTTACGTCTTGAACTGTCTTTATCTCAACCCACAATTTTTCTCAGTTTTACCCCTCCAATTTACTCCCTCAACCCACCACAGGCAGGGCAAGGGGGGTCAGGGAGGGAGACAAGCAGCAGGTGAGCAGCTTTGTGGGGCTGCCAGGGTTAACCCACAACAGGGATACAGGGAAGAGCATTTGGGGGTTGTTTAAGACCTGTTGAAGAATGTTTATGGGAGAAACCAAAGGTGGGGAAAACAAGGGAGCAGGGTGGGTTGGGGAGGAACAAGTGTGGGAAATAAGAGATAAGGGGAAAAAAAGAAGTGGTGACATGTAAACATGTTGCTGCTCAGCACGCTTGTCTGGCTATGCCCTGTGCCTGATCACCATAGTCTGTCCTGTCTTCTCACTAAAATCCATTTCTAAGGAATTTCATAGAATCATAGAATGGTTAGGATTAGAAAGGACCTTAAAGATCATTGAGCTCCAACCCCACTGCCATGGGCAGCGACACCCTCCACTAGACCAGGTTGCTCAAAGCCTCATCCAGCCTGGCCTTGAACACCTCCAGGGATGGGGTATCCACAACTTCCCTGGGCAACCTGTTCCAGTGCCTCACCACCCTCACAGTGAAAAATTTCTTCCTAATGTCTAGTCTAAATCTGCCCTCTTTCAGCTTATAGCCATTACCCCTTGTCCTGTCATTACACTCCCTGACAAAGAGTGCCTCCCCATCTCTCCTGTAGGCCCCCTTCAGGTACTGGAAGGCTGCTATTAAGTCTCCTCGGAGCCTTCTCTTCTCCAGGCTGAACAAGCCCAACTCTCTCAGCCTGTCCTCACAGGGGAGGTGCTCCAGCCCTTTGACCATCTTCATGGCTCTCCTCTGGACTCTCGCCAACAGGTCCATGTCTTTTTTATCTTGGGGGCCCCACAACTGGACGCAGTCATTTCCTGGGTGAGGGATTCTACTCTGCCTGCACATGTGGGCATGGGTGTCTGAGTGCCACCAGCAACTGCAGCAGGGACCACAGGGGTCACAGGGGTCCATCCATCCATGGTGCCAGTGACTGGCACAACTTGGGGTGTGCAAGCAAGTGTGTGAACACTAGTAGAGATCACACTGGGCTGTGCAGCAAGCAGGGGTGGCATGGGAGTGGGGGGTGCCTGCATCTCGGAGTGAACCTGCAGCAGGAGCTGGTTACTGGAGGGACTAGGGGTCCAGGCCAGACCACGGGGCCTGGGGTCAACTGGAAGACCCATTTGCATCTATGTGTGTGTGTCTGTGTGAGGCAACTGGGGACAAGAAGATCCAGGTGACAATTACTGGGGGAATAAATTCTTGCCTGAGTCTCAAAATGCTTTGACTGGAAGAGAGTTTGACTTCTCCTTCAAATTCAGAAGAAAAAGAATCCCAAATATGGAATTTTTAATGGGGAAAAGCAATTCCTACTCACTTGTATCTCTAAGAGGCTGTGGCAACTCCAGAAAGGGCAAACAAATTACCAGAAATTTGTTATTTGTGTGTGCTTGCTAGACTCTACATGTAATCAAAAAGAATTGCTGTAGATTGAACTGTGCAAACAGTACGGTTAGGAAGGACTGGCATCCACATATCTGATTGTTTCAAAAGGCCCAGGATGACCTGAGGAAAATATCCTCATTTTACCTCAATCAGTTATGCTGCAATTAAAATGTTGTTGTCCTAGTTCCACTGCAATTAAGATTCTCCTCATTAGTCTCAGTGAAAATTTCTCCTCTTACAACACCCCTTGTGTACTATAATAAATTAGAAGCACACCACTCTGATATTGTATTTCTGTTGAATGGGGACCAATACGCACTGGGATGCCCAGTATCCTCCTGCTGCTGCTGAGCTGGAAGATCGTGCCACCATGAACCCAGTCAGCAGTTGAGGACAAGAAGTACCTAACATCCTATCCGTCTGGAATTGTAGGGCAGAATTTAGATAGGCAGAATTCCGCTGTCCAAACTGGTACCCAAATGGACCAGTTAGAAATAAACAGCCAATTTTTTTTTTTTCCAGGCAAGATCTGGAGATGTCTAAAAAGCTTTCACAAAGATTACCAAAAACATCAAAACTTGCTTCTGCTTGTTGATTTTAGGTTTTTTTCAAGGACATTTTAGGTTTCAGAGATACTGCAGGGATTTTAAAATGAATGCAGGTGTAAAACACAGAAGTTAAAACTTTTAGATTGCCATTTAATATTGCATCTTAAGCTCATCTGAAGGTCACAGTGGGCTGTCTAAAGGAACTGATTCAATCAGTTAATAATTTTTTTTAAATTAAAATAAATATGTTACAAAACAGATCTCTACCACCTGATAATTGATAAGCTCTGCAATATGCTTAAACTTAACTTGGAAAGTTCATTGTTCACCAAAATTTATCCTCAAATTAAAAAACTGAAAGATAAGTATTAATACAAAATAATACTCTTGCTTAATTCCATGTCTAGACACGATCTTTTGAAGAACGTCAATATTAGTCAATGTTTATGGATTGAATGTAATAGTAAGATTGTTTCTAACACTAAAAGCTGAGATCTAAACAGAGGCTTTCAAATACTTATGACCAAATCTGACATAATGCCTGCATATAGTTTTTGTTGACTTTAGTACTTTGCTGTTTGCTCCTGACTTCTGTTGAGCTCCCAAGAAATTGCCAGAGATTCAGGATACAGCAATGTCTGTAGTGTGATAATCTTACATGAAAGCAAAATACCCACCAACTCCTCAAAGTTACCAGTATTTCAGATTACTAGATCTTATATTTGTGAAGTGATATTCCTTACGCTGAAGGAAAGAACATTACCAGGTAGTGTACATAGACTTAAGGTTTGGAACAGAGAGGTCTGGGTCCCCATGCCAATGTGCTTTTTTTGGTGTGATGTGAAGTCAGTCATTTAAGTGTCAATTCAGACCGCATTTTACATATCTGTGCTGGTTTTATCTGGGATAGGGTTAATTTTCTTCGTAGTAGCTAGTATAGGGCTATGTTTTTGGATTTGTGCTGAGAACAATGTCGATAACACACTGATGTTTTAGTTGTTGCCAAGCAATGCTTACATTAAGCCAAGGACTTTTTCAGTGTCTCCTACTGGCCCTGCCCTCTCAACTTGTTTTCTATGAGAAGCTGAATAATACAGAGTAATTCTTCTGTTCTACAGAGTATGCTTCTTCTCTATAAGAAGCTGGGAGAATACACAGCCAGGACTGGCCAAAGGGATATTCCACACTGTAAAAGATCATTCAGTAGCTAGGGGAGTTGTCCAAGGGGTAAAATTGCTGCTTAGGGACTGGCTGGACATTGGTCAGTGGGTGGTGAGCAGTTGCATCACTTGTTTTTCTTTGGTTTTTGGGGCGTTTTTTGTTGTTGTTGTTTTCATTACAATTTATTATTATTACTTATTTAATAACTTTTCTTTTCTTTTCTTTTCTTTTCTTTTCTTTTCTTTTCTTTTCTTTTCTTTTCTTTTCTTTTCTTTTCTTTTCTTTTCTTTTCTTTTCTTTTCTTTTCTTTTCTTTTCTTTTCTTTCAATCATTAAATGTCTTGAAAAGGCAACAGTAGTCCATTATGGCCCTCTATGCCAAAACCAGAACAAATACATAGTGAATTGTGGACACCTCTAGGATTATATAGGTCACTGTCCTGGGTTAAGCAGGGACAGAGTTAACTTTCTTCATAATAGGTAGCAAGCAGCTGTGTTTTGGATTTGTGCTCAGAAGAAAGCTGATAAGAAATGATGTTTGTGCCACTGCCAAGGTCGGCAGATCAGCGAAGCTGGGAGGGAGCACAGCCCCAGTTACTAGCCCAGGATTTGATCTTAGGTTCAGGATTGAGACCCAGAGTGGCCAATAATCTATTCCATAACATACACGTCGTGCCCAATATATAGGTGAGGACCCTCCGGAAGATTGTGCCTTTTGTTTCTGGATGTCTTTTGTTCTGGGTCATCTCGCTCCAGGTGGTTGCTCTCCCAAGGCCTGCCCCTCCCACCCTGGTCAGTTCTTGGTCTGGGATGCTCAGACTGTTATTTCCGTTCCGTGAGTGCGGTTTCGGGACTCTCCCTACTCCAGGATCATTAGCCAGGAACAGGCTGAGTCTTGGTC
>WKFP01015160.1:1275299-1291974 GCA_011057875.1 Pterocles orientalis
TTCCATACCATTCACGTCATGCTCAGATCCCACTATTTTCCCTTAATCTATGGACCACCCCTCCATAATTTTATTGAGTTCATTTAATCTATGACTTTGGGCTTCATCTGTCGTGGTAGTCTTTCAAGGCAGGATAAAAATGAGTCCAGCACTGAGTCTGAGCTAACAGGTCCTTTCACAGCCTGGAAGGAGGTGCACTCACAAGGGACTCAAAGTCCAGTCAGTCCATCCTCACTAAGCACAGGTCCACGCTCACCAGGCTAGAGCCAATCCCTACACCCAATCCTCTGCTCTGTAGGCATGGATGACAACGCTCTCCTGTGCTGGTCAGCAGTTGAATGCAATGTGGTGTCAGGGGGTGAAGGCTTCATGAAAAACACCAGATATTGTCAGACTTGCATTGAAATGCTGAGCTTTGGCCACATTGATTGTACTTACAACTTCTCAGAGCAGAGCTCATGGGAGATCATACTGCTGGATCCAAGCTCTGCTCCATAAGTGTAATACAAAAGGTTGCCCTAACAGACTATTCCTCCCATCAGCTGAAGCTCAAGCACAGTGTATTTCACCTTGTATAAACTATTTTGCAGATATGAGAAAGAGTAACAGAGCATGATGGATGCTCTCTGGAGGCCAGAATCCCTGCTATGCATTTGAGGACCCTCAAAGCATGCTTATGCAGAATAGTAGTAACAAAAAAGTCTTTAAGCAGTGAAATATCTTTTATTCTTACAATTTACTGATGGAGGTAAAACATACTGAGACAGGAGGGCTACCCCATGCTCCTTTTGGATTCACTCTATAGAGTTTTATAGAAAGACTGGGTAATTCTACATGAGTGATTTGAAATGAGCTTTAACACATGAACTGCATTTCAACAACCATTTCTGTTCTGCAGTCACTTTACAGACTTCATACATTATCTGCATCTTTAGTCTGATGAAGCTGGGCAGAGCCTTTTTTTCACTGGCAGGGAGTCTAGTCATACAGATTGGGACCAGCAGCATGACAGGAGGCTCCCTCATATGCTCCTTTTAATCTAATCTCATGAAGTTACTGCAGTCTTCATACCGCATGTGAGGAAATGCTATCTGTTCAGCAAAATGATTTAGACCAGATGAGGTCTGGGTCTGGGTGCGAAAGCTGGGTTTTACATTGGGAGGCAGAGGGGAGGGAATCACTCTGGCCACATCCTGTCTTCTCAAAACTTTGTCTGGTGTTATCTTACTCTATCAACATGGTAAGCAAATTCAGCACAGTGTCAAGACATCACTAACTGCTTCAGTAAAAACTAAATCTGCTTTCTCTAGCTGTTTCTCAGTTTCATTGCCTTTATCTTTCACTGAAAGCTTGTGTGAAAGGGCACCACACAGTCTCTGGCATGCTCCTGGAAAGTTAAAGCTACAGACATACAATTGCTTGTTATTTCAGAAGGCTTTTACCACGTGGTCAGCTATTAAGCTGGAAAATATTTTAACTGAGTTTTTAGAGTTTGTGTTCACTCCCTGATGTAAATCAAACTGCAAGCCAGTTTATAATTTCTGACAGGATGACAGAAATGGTAATGTACGTACTGAACTCAGAAAATGAACTAGCCACTAGGGGACAGTAGCAGTCCCACTGTTATGACACATAATAAATAATATTCAGCTGTAATGAAGCTAATAGATGTCAAAACTAAATATATTGTGATATCTGCCTGGACTAAGATGTCTCTCACTTTACACTGGGGAGCAGACCATCACATTTAGTTAGTCAGGTGGTATATCTAAGAATTGTTTAAGATATTGCAATGAAAATGCAATAAGGAATGTTACAAATCTTTACAAAAATAACTTGTAGACCTGTGCTTAATTTTGTCAGAGACAAAGTCCTTCCTTCCATGCCACCTCAACAGACAGAGACAAATCAGCCTAGTGCATAAATCTCTGAATGTGGGAGCTAGGGTTGGATTTGTTGAAAATAAATTGAAAATTTTGAATATCTTTAAACAGAATAGTCTGATGATGTTTGTGGACAAAAAGTCTTCTAAACTATTTGGTTAAGTCTCATACTGTTGTTAGTGGAATACACAGGAGGTAATAGTTTCTTAACAAAAATTTCTGACAAGTTCAGCTGTTTCTGTGTTCAGAACTGAGATATATTTTTCTCCATCACTGCAGAAAACCTAAAAAGATCCCACATGTTGACAAATGCAGCTCAAAGAGACGCAACGCAAGTGGTGTCAGAGGGTGGTGGTACGCTCCAATCTCTCATTCTCCAGTTAATATGAACCTGCCTGTCCTTTGCTGCAGAAAGAAATTGGTCTGGGGCTGTTCAAGGCTCTTTCCAAAGACATGCTTTGACCAAAGTTTGCATTAATTGATGAAATGTTTAATTGCTCTCTAATGGATGTCTAAACAATGGAGCCTTCACTAATGCATTTTGCAGCTGCATACTAAGAACAGTACCAATACACTACCACATAGTCTCAAACTAACAGACAATAAATAATCTATTGCTGCTTCCGTTATCAGATATTGGCTCGCAACTTAATAGCTTTTACAGTTTCCCATTAGACTTGCTAGCCATTCATTTATTCCCCAGGAAAGAAGTACCATGCAAAAAGAAGGAGCAGGGATAATCTGGTCTCAACAGTTTCTCCTGCATCAAAGAAGCTTCACTGGCTGGTCTGGCTGGGGGTCTCTCGGCACAGTGGCAGATACCCACTGGGCAGCATTCAAACATGTCAGCGAGACAGAGGGAATAAACACAAAGTGCTATTGCTCACCAATGGGTTCAAGAATAAAAGACTGTCTGGGTCCTCCTAATCACAAGAAGAATGGCTTAAAAACACTGTGTATTAAAACAACAACAAGAAGGAATGTTTATGCCTGCTTTCTGGTCTGGGGGCCTTCAGCCTTCAGGTCCTCCCCCAGAGGAGAGGAGATTCAACATAACTGCCACATCTGGGGCTTAAAGGAAAGCACTGAATGTTCGCTTTTGCTATCAGTTAACTGTGAACTAATGACACTGAAAAAATTCTTTGGAAATCCTAAGGTGCTTTTTTGTGCAGAGTGCATGCTGATACATAATCTAAATGAAGTCTTAAATTTCACATGGAATATGTTAGAAAAATATTATTTTTTCTTATAACCATAGTTGTATGGTATGAGCTTAAACTTATGAGACAGATGCAGAGAATCTCCCCTGGCATCCCCATATAACACTATGATACTGAGGACATTTTTGAAGGCAGGGAATTGGCAGGCGCAAGAAAAGCAGCTCAGATATTTTCCTGTCTATCTCCCTGGCCCCAGGCCCAGGAGGTCCCCAACAATCTGTTCTCTCTAAATTCCCCACACCCATCTGAGAGCTGCTGCTGCTGAAAACTCATCATTACATATGATAAAAGGCTTATCTCAATGAAATATTTGATCTTGAAAGTGAAACTTAGATGCCACAGCAATTCATCTTTGATGCCTTTACAGAGGACAAAGGCGATACTAAAAACAGCAGCAGAGAATGGTCTAGAAACACTGAAAGCATTTAGGTAGTATAGAAATACTGGTAGGCTTTCCTGCTGTAGAAAATTTATATGGCAAAATACAAAAATTACCTGGGTCAGTATTGTTTCTGAATAAAATGAATTGTCCCAGCAAGACTTTTATTGCCCCAACAGCACCCATGCAACTTGCTTTGCCTGGAATAAGCATGTCTAAATACAAAGTAAAATAATCCCTCTAGCCAACACTTCAATTTGGTAGAAGTCTGGACTTTCTATGTATTGTTCCCCACAAACAGAGAACGTTCCTAAATTCCCTTGTGCTTTTGAAAACCTCCACTTCATGTAGCCTGTTCATCTCAGTGTGCCCTTAATGTCCTCTTCTAACTCCATTTTAAACCTACATGCCAATTTCATCCAAGGTTTAGAAGGGACACTGGCCTATGAAGTTCTTATACATCCCCCCCAGATTAACAGAATTGAAAAAAAAAAGGAACACTGGCCAGTTAGTTATATATATAGGTATTGCATATTTGTAGAGCAGTTTTCAAACTAGCGATAGGCAAATCAGAAAGGGACAGTCAAAGAAAATGAAGGAGTTACAGCGGGGTTCAGTAGGAAGAAGGGAAGAAGCTGAATCTGCCTTGGGAGGAACTGGAAATGCTGGGGCTGGTGAAAAGGTTTAGGAGCATGGGAAGGACCTATCCTGGGGGTTAGGGTTCTGGGGACATGAGGAGAGCTGGAAAGGGAAAGGGACAGAAATCTGGAGGGGCCTAGTTCTCGTTAATTGCTCTGCTTATTGAATTGCTTTCTACAAACACAAGTATTTGAAAAGTTGTTAGGCCATACTTAGAGAGTCTAATTAACTTTCCAGAATTCTCAGAGAGATTTGGACACCTGGAGATAGAAATACATTAAATTCAACTATACAAAAATAATGCCTGCACCATTTTTAAGTTAATGCATTTCATCCCTACAAAAATCACAGAACTTACCATGGTTTATGGCACATAGATGCAGATTGATGGTCATGAATGTTATCTCTTGTTTTTGTACTTTCTGCTTGTCCTCCTATACAGCTGCTGCAATGTGCAGCAATACCAGATGCCATGGAAAGAGATACGAAATGAGCTTTGTGACACTCCAGAACATAAGCACTAGAAGAAGATCCCCTAACTCTGAGATTGTTAGGCATCTCTGTTTCCCTGTATTTGGAAGAGACAAAAGGAATTCATGTGTGCAAGCTACAAGCAAAGTGACAATACAAATGTTCTTCTCTTGTTCCACACAGTCTAACTCTAAAGACACAGTCAGCAGCTGGATATGCTATATATGTATGGGAAGGGGATTCAAGAAGGGTAGCAGAGACATTTAAAGGAAGTAAGGGGACTATATATGCATGGAGGTATTGGGAGGTGAGGGATGTATGTGGGGGAGGAGGAACGGAGGCAGTGGGACGAAAAGGGGATCAGGGCCATGAGGAAATCCTGGCTGTGCTCCTCCTATAGAACACGTGACCTCAGGCTATCCTAGACTACCTTGCCAAATTAAGACAATGATGAACTCGCTGGGACAGTGCCAGCATTCTTTATGTTTTTTTTTCAGATATTTATGCTGAGAGGTTTTCCTCTAAGACAGGAAGAAAATGCCTAGAAGACTGAAACTAGAGGAAATCTCTAATGCTTGACTATATTTTGGCATCTGAATACTACTGAACTTGGAACTGCTGAGAATTAATTTACCTTTGGCTGTGAACCTCATGATCTATATTTAAGAAGCTCTAAAAAGATCCTAGCAACCAGTCTAATTTGAGCAATGAATCATTCTTTTACTATGGTGCTTAAGACTTTACTATATATGCTTTGAGTCAACCATAAAGCCTTGGTCCTAACAAATCAATTAGAAGAATGACCTTTATTGCAGTAAAAGCCCCAATCCTAAATATAGTGATTGTACAAGTAGACTTCATCCTGTTTTGAACTAATGTGAAATCTCAACTTTCTTTCAAGTTAACATTGAGGTTACCTATTCACTTACAAACTATTTCTTTAGAGGAAATACAGTATAAATGACACTAGAAGATACTTAAAGTATTAGAAAACCACTTAATATTTTAAGTTTAATATCTCAAGAGATTTTAGCATTAAAGAAAGTGTACAGCCCAGATGTGCTTTCCTTTAGGCTTTAATTTGACTTACATAAAAGGAAACAAACAGACAGAAAATCTCTTCCATGTGCTATGGTACAACCTATGCCATATAGTCAGCCATATCCCAATGGTTCATTAATTCATAACTCTTTCTATACTTTTTTTCTGCATCTGCTTCCAGAATCGAATTCCGAATTTCCCACCTTCTCATCTAACACCTGCAAGCCATCCAAACTCTCAACAGACCAATTCTTTAAACAAATTTGTCTTTTTCTTTTACCTTGATGCCAAAACTTATGCCAGGTCACCATACCAGAGGAAATTTTGTGCAAGACCCAAGAAAAAAGAGACTACTTTTAATCTTTCAGCTTCAAACTCTTATCAAAAACTTTGATCGGTCACAGATTCAAAAATTACTGTGACATAATCTCTTCTATAATACAAGATTCCATCAGTAGTTACCAAACCAAAAATTCCTTGCTCAATTATAGCATATTTTTTCCAAACATTTCCCAGTTCAGTGTGAAGCCCACAAGTGGGAACAAAAAATTCCTCCAGGAAAGAAAAAGATTACCTTGAGTTGCTAAAATAGTTAATTATTCTCACTGGTAAGAGCAAGATGGGAGCCCTCCCTTCTCCCCTGACACCTAGAATTTCTTTGATCCTCGTTTCAGCCCTTGTTATGAGTCAGCTTTTAAATCCTTACACTGATCTAATTGTTAGGCAAATTTGATTTTACTGATCTATTTTCTATCACATGACTTGTATAGCAGGGCTTTACTGCATTTGTTTGCTAAACAAAAGGCAGAAACCTTCTTATGGATCATAGAATCATAGAAACATAGAAGGTTTGGGTTGGAAGGGACCTTAGTTCCAGCCCCCCCTGCTATATGGACAGGGATACCTCCCACTAGACACGGTTGCTCAAAGCCCCATCCAGCCTGGCCTTGGACATCTCCAGGGATGGGGCATCCACAACTTCCTTGGGCAACCTGTTCCAGTGCAGTGTCTCACCACCTTCACAGTAAAGAATTTCTTCCTAATATCTAGTCTAAATCTGCCCTCTTCCAGTTTAAATCCATTGCCCCTCACCCTGTCATTGCATGCCCTTGTAAAAAGCCCCTCCCCATCTCTTGTGTAGGCCCCCTTCAGGTACTGGAAGGCCACTATAAGGTCCCCCCAGAGCCTTCTCTTCTCCAGGCAGAACAACCCCAACTCTCTCAGCCTGTCCTCATAGGGGAGGTGCTCCAGCCCTCTGATCATCTTCATGGCCTTCCTCTCGACTGCCTCCAACAGCTTGACGTCCTTCTTGTGTTGGGGACCCCAGAGCTTGACACAGTACTCCAGGTGGAGCCTCACAAGAGCAGAGCAGAGGGCGAAAATCACTTCCTTTGATTAGCTGGCCACACTCCTCTTGATGCAGCCTAGGATCCGGTTCGCCTTCTGGGCCGTGAGTGCACACTGCCAGCTCATGTTCAGTTTTTCATCTACCGGCACCCCTGAATCCTTCTCCTCAGGGCTGCTCTCAAGCCATTCTCCTACCAGCCTGTGTTTGTTCTTGGGTTTGCCTCAACCCATGTGCAGGACCTTGCACTTGGCTTTGTTGAATTTCATGAGCTTGGCATGTGCCCACTTCTCAAGCCTGTCAACGTCCCTCTGGATGGCATCCTTTCCCTCCAGCACATTAACTGCACCATGCAGCTTGGTGTCATCTGCAAACTTGCTGAGGGTGCACTCGTCCATGTTGCCGACAAAGATGTTAAATAGCACCAGTCCCAGTAACAATCCTTGAGGAATGCCACTCGTCACCAGTCTCCATTTGGACATTGAGCCATTGACCGCAACTCTCTGAGTGTGACCATCAAGCCAATTCCTTATCCAGTGGGTGGTCCATCCATCAAATCTATATTTTTTTCTGATTTGGCCACCAGAATGTCATGCAGGACAGCATCAAACTCTTTGCAGAAGTCCAGATAGATGACGTCGGTTGCTCTTCCTTTGTCCACTGATGCTGTAACTCCAGAGAGTTCCTTTCCCTTGAAATGAAGAGAGAGTTCATTTCCATTGAAACCTAGCATGGAATCTTTACAGACTTGTAACTCATATTCTGCCTCTCTGTAGTTTCAAAATTATTTTTTTAATGTCCCCAATACATGAGTCATTACTCAACACAGGTCAGTCTGTCCCAGTGTCTAAATAATGGCTCTCATGAGATAGTGAAAATTGTTCATTTCTAAGGACTAAGAAAGGAAGATCTCTGTTAAATATTTTGCAGTAATTGAGTATTATTTCTATTTCAAATGAACCTGAAGTTTTATTATGACTGACCTTATTATGAAGTTTATTCTTATTCAAATGAATTACACAGGTCATTGTTGTTGCACTGGATTTATTCAGACTGAGGAAGCACAGCTAGTTACTGTCTGTGTTCAAGAACCACTGCTGGATATACTTTTGATTAAGAGAAATTGAATGAAAATAATTCAGAAAACAACAGGGAAGAAAATGCAATTACAAATCAAATAAAAGCTCCATGCAGTTTTAAACTGACGGTTTGGACCAGGCAACTTTTGTCTTTGCTATGTCAGGCACAATAATTTTGGACCAGCTGTTCTGACACAGGCTGCTCACTGTTGCCAGTAGTTGTGTGTGATTATCTTACTTGCAATCAGTCAGTCATCTGACATTGCCAGGAGATAAATTCTAAGACAAAAAGTTGCATTTCTCCATCTAACAGGATGTACAACAGCCACTCTGAGCCCTGCTTTCAATGACTACTGACAGAGCACAGCAGATGTACTCATAGGGAAGAGACAGGGAACTTTTCATTTTCTGTTTCGAGAGAAGCTGACTTTGGGGAATTCACAAAAAGTCAAAGAAATATGGTCCCCGGCAGTCACTTAACTTCTTGAATAATTAACAGGGTGAGTGGGTCGACACCGAACGAATTCCTGAGATGCAACCTGCAACAGCACAGTCACTGACCTTCTAGCACAACTGCCAAGAAGCTAATTCCTTTTACTCTGTCCGTTTACGATTCACGGGAGTGAGTTTAAAAGCCAGCTGAAAGATTTATGGATAGAAGCCCTACTGACTTCCAGAAGACCTTATATTCTGGCCATAAATCCTCCAGATGCTTCTGAAAGTCTCCCCAGCGTGAACTTTCTCTGTGTCTGAAATACTGAACTGATACACTTAATCCAGAATAGTGTTAACATAACAAAAAGTCAGGTCAATAATGAGGCCCCAAACATGTTTAAATGTGTAGTTCCCAGATCCTGACACACAGCTCCTTGTCTCTGACATGTCTTTGAATTTTGGCTATCTACCATTTCCCTCCACCCTATGGAAGAACTGAAATACTGGATGCTAAACATATTTGTTTCTTAGTTTATTCTTTCTGGGCATCATGTCTATGGAAGTGCTTCCCAGAAGGGGTATATCACCTCTGTCAAGAGAGGACATTGACCTGAAATATAAATGCATCAGGAGAGAGGGGTGCAAGGGCCCTCCTCTCTCCTCAGGAAGACCACAGAAGAACATAAGACACAAGGACATTGCCAGGGCCATCAAGCAGTCCCCGACAAGCCTGGGCAAATTTATGAGGCAAATCATTCAGAAGGACTGCTCCTACCAGACATCCACTGTACCCATTCCCAGAAAGTCCCAAGCACTGCCTAAAAATCCTCAAAGATGACCCACAACAGACAGAAGCATAGGAGTGTAAAAGTCAGTAGGTTTAATCTCACACTGAGATCTTGGTTTAATGCTAATAAAGCTGCATAGAAGCTATTATCAGCAACTTTGTACTCTTACTCTCACAACACTTCACCAGTGCACCCATATAGTACTTCTGCAAAGTGTTTATTTTGAAAATAAATATGTTGAAACACTGACATGCTAAGTCATTTGCCTATGACAGATCATACAATGATTCACAGAATCACAGCATGTTTGGGGTTGGAAGGGGCCTCTCGAGGTCATCATGCCCAAATCCCCTGCTCAAGCAGGGCCACCTAGAGCCAGTTGCCCAGGATGACATCCAGGTGGCTTCTGAGTATCACCAAGGATGGAGACTCCACATCCTTTCTGGGTAATCTGTGCCATTGCTCAGTCACTCTCACAGTAAAAATATGTTTCCTAATGTTCAGATAGAAGCTGCTGTGTTTTGATTTGTGAATCTTGGCAAATCCATGCTGACTACCCCTGATGACTTCCTTATCCTTTATGTGCCTGGAAATGGTTTCCAGGACAGCTTGTTCCACCACCTTCCCAGGAACCAAGGAGAGGCCGTCCACCCCGTAGTTTCTATTCCTAGCAATGTCGTAGGCCCCCTGTGACTTCAATAGGCTTATTTCAAGTTAAAAAAATGTTGCGAATAGACCCAGGAACCTTGCCTTTTAGTGTCAGCCACCAAATGCACCTCTTATTGTGGTGGAACACACAGAACCAGAAGTTGCCTTCTAGACACAGGACAAGTAGAGCTCACTGTCTGAACAGCCAAGTAGTGAAGTGCCTTCGAGTATCACTTTTGAGGAAATGAGCAACAAAAAGAATGTGCTAAAATAAAGTTTACTATGAAAACGCACAGGATGGCAAGCCTGCCAAGGTACATGGTTCAGAGGGATTTCTGTAACCCTCTGGCTAGTATTTAAACTGAGATATTTCTCTCCAAAGTACAAAAACATCCCCTCTGCAATCAGCTAGCTTTCTGTTTTTTGGGGGTTCGTTGGTTTTTTTTGGTCTCATTGCATATTGTCTGTCACTTGCGTTCCCTCCTCCTTTTACATAAACCTGCAGTGAACAGACACGGTCTCTCCTTCGTATCTCTTTTCCAGTCTCTTCTATTAAAATCTCATCTAACTTCATTATTTTTTAAACATAAAAGGGAAAAACCTATTCCCTCTCCATTGCACTAATTTATGACTACATTCATCATTCAAAAACGTAGTCCAATTGTACGAAAGCAAGATGGAAATTCAGCTTGCAAATCACATCTGTAGCTTCTTCTGGGTTATGTGGCAGGGAAGAGATACTAAATATAGAGATTAAATAGCTTCCATAGTAATCTAGATTAAAATAAGATTTTAATATTGAAACTACGTGTCTAATGTGGCATGTAATCAGTATACTAATGGGATCATGTTTCAAAACATGAAACAGAATGTTCAATATTTTCCACCCTGGAGTCTGGCTCCTAGAATCTGTCTAAATTTTTGCTTAGATGCCTAAAATTCCCTTCATACCCCTTACCAGACAAAACAGTTTTAAATCACAGGAAGTCTTGGCCACAGTCCAGCCGAAGATCTACTGCCGAGTCTCTGTTGGCATTGACAACACCTGTCACAGGACCCCACCGGCTGAAAATAGGCTGGGGAGACACTGCAAAAGCAAAACTGCTGCCAGGCCAACAGCAGGTTCCTGCCTGGAGTGAGCTGCTCCATGCTGATTTAAATTCAAATCTCCTTGGAACAGCTGTGCTCTGTTGAGGGGCCTTAATCTTTGTGTGGATGCTGGCGATGACTTCCACAGACATCTGCTGCAAACAGCAGATTAAGTAACTTAAGACATTGTAGCATCCCAAGGAGTGCTATAAGCATGGTGACTCTCATCTGGGGATCCCCCCTTTCTGTCCCCTCCCCTGAATGCTGCTGTATCTCCTTCTTCACCTTGGACATCACTGTGCTTTGGGAGTACCCCTTCATCTCATCAGGATCTGGATGCTCTCAGCTGAGCTTCGCCCTGTCTGACCACACAGCAGACTCTGGTGAGCCTGTCACCTCTGGGGCCAAGTGGCTGGAAGCAGCAACTCTCTCTCCTAAAGGTTTCATGGACTCCTCTCCATCAGCACTCTGCAAGTATGGGTACATGAATCTAGAAATCTCACCTTGTTTCCATACCCCATTCCTGTATATTCTCCAGGGCTTCTGCTCACTGTGGTTCAGATAATGAACACATTTGAGTTCACCAAGCAAGCTGTATTCCTCAAGGCACCCAAAAGCTCTCAGATTATCTTGTCATAGTATTGCTAATGCCAAAGGCCTGCAAAGCTTTCTCCAAAGTATATTCCTGCATTCAGATGCTTTAATAATTTATAAAGTCAGCAGTGTTGGCATAGAGATACGGTAATATTAAGTTGTTGTATATCTGGACCAGATACGTTCTGCTGAGCCCAATGAAAGATAAATAGCTATAACGTGACAAGACAGCGGAAATATTCAGTACACTTGGAAAGGTTCTTGGAAACCCAAATTTTTAACAATTTATGCATTGCTTTTGCAGGTACTTAAGGGGGATTTGATTTGGCTGAATGAAAAAGTAAGCTGCTAGTAAGGTCAAAAGCATCTGTGTACTTACAGTACATAGCACATTGTTACATATGAGGACAAAATCCTCAAGAGGAACATATGTATTTCTTTCACAACTTGCTATATAATTGTAATTCCTCTCATCTACTTCCAGTCATGTCAGGCACATGATAAAAGAGACAGAAATGAGAGGAAAAAAAACCAAACTAGCTGAATAACCTCATATCATCTTCCCTGTAGAGGGAAAATGGCAGCCACAGGCAGTAACCCCTGGGGTATAACAGAAAAATGTTGCGTGCATGCTTTGAGATGGGGAGTAGACCTGTATAACGTAAGAGACACAGAGTAGAAAGCAGTGCTACAACTGCATGTTTAATCTGTATGGGCATTCTTCATTACCTCTGGCAGGAGTAGTTTTCAAGCATGTCAAGTCCTCCTTCATATCAGTGGAACATAGAATACGTGAGTAAAGACAACATAGAGTTTGCACATAAATAAAAATGGTATTCCAACAAATGGAAAAATGGTGAGTCCCAGACCAAAAAACATAGAGTTAAAGTAATAAAAAAAAGTCTCGTAATATGAAGCACAGTACACTGCAGATTTAGAGTTATTTTAAAATCCCCAAAATTAGAAAACAAGGCAATTTACAGTTCAAGAATCACAAGCACTATCTTTGTCTACTTTCATGTGCACTAAAAAGCAGGCATGCTGACATCTCCCATTCACATTTCTAAGAGCAAAAGGCATCCCATGTAGACCACAAAGCTTCATTCATATCTCCCATTGTGACTTTGTACCAACACTCCTCTAGTTTCCTTTGCTAGCCCCCCTCCTAAGATTAATACTGCCTTCCAGAAATTGGCTTCATCTTTCTCTTTACTCAAGCTCTCCCAGAGGGAAATCCAGTCACTAGTGTTCCATCAACAAAACTAAATGGTAATTTATCCCTTCTTGTTTCTGATGGCTTGGCTTTAAAAAAAAAGGCAGTTGAGTTGGACCTCCTAAATGTTCATTTGGGGTTTCATATTTGGAATGTGAAATTAAAAATTCTCAGCCTGGAGCTCTGAGAAATGTCAAGTGAATATCAGATGAATTGAAAAAGTAGAAAGGTGTTTCATCTAGGCTAGAGAGAACCTTACAACTAATTGCAATGAGCAGCAGCACCTGAATATCAGCATGCCTTTCAAAGAGAAATACATTTAAGCTCTAATACTAAAATAACCTGTGCATATTGATGGGAACTTAGCAAAGCAGAAGTTTCCCCTGGACCTTAAAGCATGTTTTGACAAAGTCCCAGCACAACAGCACACAGAGCTGCAAGGTCCTGCACATGAGTCAAGGCAATCCCAAGCACAAATACAGGCTGGGTGGAGCACAGATCGCGAGCAGCTCTGAGGAGAAGGACTTGGGGGTGTCGGTTGATGAGAAGCTGAACATGAGCCGGCATTGTGCACTTGCAGCCCAGAAATCCAGCTATGTCCTGGGCTGCATCAAAAGAAGCATTAGCAGCAGGTCAAAGGACGTGATTCTTCTGCTCTGCTCTTGGGAGACCCCACCTGGAGTACTGTGTTCAGATGTGGGGCCCCCAACATAAAAAAGACATGGACCTGTTGGAGAGAGTTCAGAGGAGAGCCATAAAATTAATCAGAGGGCTGGAGCACCTCTCCTACGCCCTGTGAGGACAGGCTGAAAGAGTTGTTCAGCCTGGAGAAGAGAAGGCTCTGAGAAGACCTAATAACAGCCTTCCAGTACCTGAAGGGGGCCTACAGGAGAGATGGGGAAACACTCTTTATCAGGGAATGCAGTGACAGGACAAGGGGTAATGTTTATAAGCTGAGAGAAGGCAGATTTAGATTAGATATTAGGAAGAATTTTTTTCACTGTGAGAGTGGTGAGACACTAGAACAGGTTGACCAGGGAAGCTGTAGATGCCCATCCCTGGAGGTGTTCAAGGCCAGGCTGGATGAGGCTTTGAGCAACCTGGTCTAGTGGAGGGTGTCCCTGCCCATGGCAGGGGGGCTGGAACTCCATGATCTTTAAGGGACAGGGGGGTTGGATCTCTGTTCCAACTCTAACCATTCTATGATTCTATGATTCTATGATTTACTGCAGTGGTTGGACTCCAAAACCTCACAGTCCCATCATCAAGGTGCAAATATTTCAGAGGAAAAATGGTTTCATCAATTTCATGTATATTTTAAAGCTTATTTTAACCACTTTTGTACTTTTGCTTGCTTTTTGCCCTTTTTGTCTAGATCTTGTTTCGATCAAGTTCAATGAAACACTCATCACTAAACTCGACAGGTCCATTTCACAATCCTCACAACCACCACCAAATTTCTCGTTGAAAAGTGCTGTATCCTGGCTTTGTATTTGATCTTGTGCCCTCATCTTGTCTGATCTTAGCAGTTATAGCACCCTGCTCCTCACAGCTAATGGATACACTTTTTAGCTCAAATGATAGGTGTCTACCTTTTCAACCAGATCTTTTCTTGTAGCTACTGTGCTTTACTGTCAGCAAGAAGTTAGTTAGAAAAGCAGGTGGGCAGCTGTACTTTATGAGCCAAATTTTTTTCATTTAATTTAGCCATTAGAGATAGATAGACTAGAGGCATACAGAGATCAAGTAACATGCATAAAGTAACGGTAATTAAAATTCAATATCTAGTTCCCAGATACCTACCCAGAGACAGGATATGAAAAGCAGGATTGGCAGAGATACTCAGCACTGGGAAAATTCTGTGCCTGTCTCTTGATGATGAAGGATACAGACAGCAGAGAGAAAAAGAAGAGAGCTGATAAAACATGGGTAAAGTCCTGCTGTCTTTTTAGAGGAAGTGAAGATAATTAGGTGTGAAAATCTTTGGGTATTTCTCCCCTCAGAAAAAAAGTACTGCTGAAAAAGCTTTCATTTACCAAATGAACTGCTTCTTAACAAACTATAGTGGCTGTTCACCATATTACGCTTGACTCCCATTTTTTCTCTTAGCACTAGTTAATGAAGATGCTTATTTGATCAGATTGTCATACCCAGCAGCCAAGACAGTAAGAGACAAAATACCCAAACAGGCTTGGTGTCGGCTGCTCTGCTCGTCTGCCAAAGATGCCAGTTCAGGAGAGTCCCAAGCTTTGTTCTCTTCTGCTGAGCTGCCTGGTATTTATAGATTACAGTAGGGTTAATGAGCTTTGTTGGTCAATCCCAAAGCACACTACTCAAATCCACAAGATTCTAGGGCAGCATCTCCTCCAGGGCTGGGTAAGACCTGGAGGAAGCAGAGACCTAAGCAATGAACTTCAGAGGAGAGGAAATCTGATGAATGATGAAAATGTCTTCCTTTTTACATTGCTCCCCCTCAGGAAGACATATACACCTGGTTTTCTTCAGAAGGCAAAAACTAAGGGTGAAAGGAGTGTGTGTGGGGGGGTGTATGTGGTGTGGTTGGCTTTGGTTTGGTTTTGTCTGCATTTCTGCAGAAATGTGAAACTTGTTTGGGGAATCACATTCTCTAATGAAGTTATGTGCTTTCTAATGCTCACATTTGCCCACAGCCTCAGCAGTAAGTTAGGAAAGCTGTAGGGAACTTTCATGCTTTCCCCTGCATGTGGCCATATGGTTGACCTGATGCCTAAGGAAACTCTGAGACACCTCCAGGAGTTTGTGCTGGGAGGAGGAGTTTAGAGGAGCCCTATTGCATCTCCTCATGCTCTAGATGTGAAGGGTATGTAGTGAAGCAGGTATCACGGGCAAGTATAAGCTGCCATATCACTCCTGAGAGTCCTTTCACACAACTAGGACTAGCAATTGGCCTGTAAGGCCAGTTTGGCTCATCCCTGCACCCATGAGGTGGCTTTAAATAGGTTTCAATTTTTTTCCTTGCAGGATCTGTCACCATGCACTTTTTGAGTCCTCCTTTTCTTGTTAGCCTACGTAGCATCTTACACTGGGGTCCTGAGGGCTCAACTCTTCAATCACCCCATCATTTTCAGGGATGGTCATGAAGGCCCAGGTAAACTATGCCCTACAACTCTTAGATTTATTACATCTCTGCCCTTTGTTACAGTTAATCAGGGTCCCATGGAGACTGGTTTATCAGACACAGATATTAATATATGTGTCCTGAGGAGCCTGAGATTCTGAACCATGTTAGGACATCTGATGTCTTCTGGTTTTGTCAATGCATCTATGAACAAATTATGACCTCCTTTTGCAGCAGGACCATAGAAAGGATGTCAAGAAGTGGTGGAAGTGGTGGCAGCAGCAGGAGAATCACACGGCTTGTAAGGAGCTGGCACAGCTACACTTGCTCATCTGCTCCATGGCAGCGTGCCTCACAAAGCGGGTATGAATGGTTCCAATCTGGCTGAGGTACAAGCCAGCAGAAGAGCCACACCATTTAATTTTTGGCAACAAACACTTCTGCCTAAGTAAGGAGCGTTAGCCTCCTCGGTTAGTCCACAGAGGTTCCTCCAGAAGCAATTCACAGAATCACAGAATCACAGAATGTTAGGGATTGGAAGGGACCTCGAAAGATCATCTAGTCCAATCCCCCTGCCGGAGCAGGAACACCTAGATCAGATCACACAGGAACGCATCCAGGCGGGCTTTGAATGTCTCCAGAGAAGGAGACTCCACAACCTCTCTGGGCAGCCTGTTCCAGTGCTCTGTCACCCTCACTGTAAAGAAGTTTTTTCTCATATTCAAATGGAACCTCCTATGTTCCAGCTTGAACC
>WKFP01015164.1:19274-75030 GCA_011057875.1 Pterocles orientalis
TAAGGGAGATGCTCCATTCCCTTCATCATCTTTGTGGCTCTGCACTGGACTCTTTCCAGCAGTTCCCTGTCCCTCTTGAACTGAGGGGCCCAGAACTGGACACAATATTCCAGATGAGGTCTCACCAGGGCAGAGTAGAGGAAGTACTAAATATTGAATATTTTGGGGGGTTAATCTGTGTATATTGATAATTTAAGTAGAAAACAGAAGCAATAACAAACCAAGAGGAGGCACTGCTGAAGGACAGATTTCTACCACTAAAAAGTTTCAAGTTACATCCAGTGCTGATGAATCACAAGAATTCAAATGTGGTAATCAGCTATAAACACTAAATAAAGAAAAAAAATATACAAATACCTTAATTTCATACTTATATCTATTGAAAGAGATGTACTAAATGTTTTACCTCGTTCTGCCATTTATGGTTTCCTTCAAATTATTTCCTTTTGTTTAAATTATTAATACTACTTTAAAACATTTCTTCTAATTTCTACCTCATTTTTTTTTTCTTTCAGTTGTCTTGATTGAAAAAAATAGCTGTTATAGAAGATTTTAGAAGAGATATTTTCTAATTTGTTTCAATACACTCAACTGTTTCTCTACCTGCAGATCAAGTTAAATACCTTTGACTGGTTACAACAATGTAATTTCTCCCTCTGTAGCTCATAACTTGGTATTGGAATTTACCATTTACACGAAAGCTATAAACAAGCATCTTTGTTGATCAAGGATATTACTTGTTTATCTGTTAGATAAGAGGAGTGTGCTGAAAATAGCCAAGACAGTGAACACTCACTTATGTTTTGGATGAAGTTATTATACACTGAAGTCATTATACAGTGGCATTTCCTACTTTATCAGTGAAGTTTCAAAAAACATGCAGATTTATCTGAAATAAGTTTACATTTTTAGTGCATCTATGTTAGTAAGAGTAAATGTTAGTTATTGTAGCTTGAATTATGGCTGCACCTTTCTTGACAGATATAGGTGTTGTGTTATCTTTGCCGTGTAAGAAGTATACTTAATGTTCTATGTCTGACTCTATAGTAAAATATTGCAGTAAGCTGTGCAAGATACATCCCAAGACACCGTGAGAAATACATGATCTCTGAAACAACTGTTGCTTATAGTTTCTAATTAGGATACAGCTATTCCCAAACTTGGATACAGCTGTTCCCAAACTCGTGCTAGATGTTTCAAAGACAAAGGACATACCAGCTATCCCCTAGGGCCTTGGGCTGTGTCCCTGCCCCATGTCCTCAGCATGGGGCTCCCTTGCAGAGGGCAGCAGCAGGAGGCCAGAGGGAGTGCTGGTGCTCACCTGGCTGCAAGGCAGCACAGGGACAGCGCTCACATCCTGAGACAGTAGTGGTCATGACTAGGCTATGAATCACAAGTACTTCTGAGATCCTGGGTCTGGGACTGCTACGGCGTCTTTCTGACTTGTTACAGGGTAGGTATCTTTGTACAAATACAAAATACAGGGAAAAGAAACACAGTATGTCTGAGAGCAAAAGGGGACATCTGTCTGTAGATCTGTTATTTAAGTCTCTTCCAGGCATTTGGCACGGGAGATGTTCTTTTTCGTGTGGTATATATTACAATAAACAAATAAATATAAGGTTAACAATATGTCAAACTGACTGCAATGAGTAACAGGTAAAAAGTGAGTTTTGTGTATTTAAGTGGGATAGAGGAGGATAATAGGTTGTCCTAAGTAAGACACAAATTTGGTGCACAAGGAAGAGACCTAAAATATTCAAAGAACCTCATGGGAGAAGCTGGCAAATTATCTTTACTGTATTCACTAACAGAAAGCAGTGGTCAATGCAATAGCTAGAACCTTCACTAACACAAAGGGTAGAATCATACACGCTCACCCTTTGCAACAGAGAATGTTTATCACTTTGCAAGCAAGAGTTCAGAACTTTAATCTTGATGCTGTTATACGCTTTGCAGTATTTCCAATGAACTCTAAAGTACTAACAATAAGCAAAGCAGAAGGACTGCAGTGCAGCAAATGCCTATGTGTAACGGCACCCAGCATTCACTGTTAGGAGACCCAAAGTCGTGTGTGTTTAAGATCCTTTTTATATTACCATTTCTGTAGAAGATATAAACCTGTTGATATAGATAGTGCTCTTACTGGTAAGGTAAACATCATACTGCCAGCCATGTTTCTTTTTACTAAAACCCTAATTTCCACATCATTCAGCAATCTTTAATTTAGTTCTACAGCAGCATAGCCACTTCCCCCCACTAAGCAGAGCCTAGACTGTTTTCCAGACTAAACCAAGTCAGCAGTTGGACTTGCTTGTTTCCCAGGTAGGACCTCCTGCCTTAGACACCCTGACCAAGAATTTCCGTTAAAATCTACCATCAGTGCTTTTTTTTTCCTATGGAATTTATTGCTAGAGCTCTTACAGGGATGTTACATTGTCCTAGAGAGTTGTGAAAGATCTGTTCACTCTATCAGAGCTGAAAACAAGTGATACTATAAAAATAAGCTGCGCTTACTTTTCTGTAGGGATCTTACAGGGGAATTCAGTAACAATTTCGTTAATACATTTGCAACGGTGTATAGCCTATAACAATGCAATACTCCTTGTGATAATTTCTAGTATTGAGATAAAAGAGAGAGATGTAAAGTCTTATCTATTTGATTCCTATTAGGCGATTGTATGCCAGCCAAATCATGACATACTATGACTCCAGCACTGTCTTATACATATATGCTGCACAAAAGTACAGAAGTGATGATAGTGGTTTTCTCATGGCATGAAATCTTTCCAGTTACTGTAATAAGGTAAACCTCTATAATGTGACTATCAAAAATGGGTCATAGACATAAAATTTGAAGATATTTCAATGGGAATTATTCAGTACAATACATCTATTTTTAACCAATAAATAAATGGAATAGGTTTTCCACAAAGTATTTGTGATTTTGAAGGTCATATTGAATAACATATTATTCAAGTTAGACAAATAGTGAAGGCTTATGGCTCATTTTTTCCTGTAACTGAAATATTTTATTCATAAATAGAGCACCCTGTGCTTTCAGATAAAAAGGGAATTTCTTCTGTATAAAATTGACACAGCATGGGAATTTTTAATGTAAATACATAGAATCATAGAATCATAGAATGGTTTGGGTTGGAAGGGACCTTAAAGATCATCAAGTTCCAACCCCCCTGCCATGGGCAGGGACACCCTCCACTAGACCAGGTTGCTCAAAGCCTCATCCAGCCTGGCCTTGAACACCTCCAGGGATGGGGCATCCACAGCTTCCCTGGGCAACCTGTTCCAGTGTCTCACCACCCTCATACTGAAAAATTTCTTCCTAATGTCTAGTCTAAATTTACCCTCTTTTAGCTTATACCCGTTACCCCTTTTTCTCCCACTGCACTCCCTGATAAAGAGTGCCTCCCCATCTCTCCTGTAGGCCCCCTTCAGGTACTGGAAGGCTGCTATTAAGTCTCCTTGAAGCCTTCTCTTCTCCAGGCTGAACAACCCCAACTCTTTCAGCCTGTCCTCATAGGGGAGGTGCTCTAGCCCTTTGATTAATTTTGTGGCTCTCCTCTGGACTCTCTCCAATAGGTCCAGGTCTTTTTTATGTTGGGGCCCCACATCTGAAGACAGTACTCCAGGTGGGGTCTCACGAGAGCAGAGTAGAGGGGGAGAATCACCTCCCTTGACCTGCCACTAATGCTTCTCTTGATGTAGCCCAGCACATCTAATTGCCTCCCAACTTATCATTCCCTCTCTGACGGTTTAGATAAGGAATTCTGACAAATCCATTAATTCGTAAAAAGTCCAGTTAGACTTTGTATTTTATTGTTGGGGAGTAGGGTTATTTTTGCACAAAGTAGTCTGAATTTCTGCTTAAATAATATTATTTACAAAAATCATTACATTGTTAAAATCAGTTAAACTCCTTGTATCTTTTATATATACTAAATCAAAAGTTTAGGACTAGATTCAGTTTTCCAAGAAACCAAAGTAGTTCAAATTTATACTCTTTCAGATTTCTGTTTAAGTATTGACCATTTTAATTAATTCAAACACATGGTCATTTTCTTTGTAGTATCATAGCATTTCTTGCCAAGAGAAAAATCTACAATATCCAAACTTTTTCTTTAGTGCTCTGAGCTGCTAATATCTCCTGAATTGACAGTAGTGTTTGTGTAAGCTGAATAGTCTGAGTAAGCATTGACTTGAAGTCATATTTGACCTTGTCCTTTATTTCCTTAGAAGTCTCAAAAACCAAAGCAATCTCTGACAAATTCTGACCAGATCTGAATGAAGCCCATGTAGAATCATATCTTTTGCAAAACAAAAGCAAACATTCAATGGTCTCTTTCATAAACACGGTGGTAGAAAAACCTGAAACTCTCTATATATGTTTACTTTACAGGATAGACTGAAGACAACTTAAGTCAGAGGCTCTAAGAATAGGATTTAATTGTTTGTGACAGGTACATTTCTGTTGGGGAGCATTTGAGACTTTGGCCTAGATGCTGTTACAGCTTTCTAATACACGTGATCTGATATTGCTGTGTAATTCTCCCAGAGAAATGAAACACGATACATTTATTTTCAATATATTTGAATCTGTGATTTGGAATATTAAGATATAATGGAAATACTTGTGTCTTTTTCAGTGGGGGTGCTTGATACAGAAGAATTTTTGGGAAAAAAGTAAAGATAAATTTTATCATTTCAAGTCAAAGATAGGAGGAAAGAATATTGGGACTATTACAAAGCCAGGCTATGGAGTAGGGAGGTGAACAAGGATATGAACCTAGGCCATGGCTGGAATACATATACAAAATGTGGCACTCTGAAACATCAAGTTAGATGTTTCCACTGTTTCTTACAATTTCCCAAAATCATTGTTGTGGTTTAAACCTCGCTGGCAGCAAACACTATGCAGTCACTTGTTCACCCTCTCCAGTTCTGGGGATAGGGTAGAGAACTAAGAGGATAAAGGGAAAAGAGACTCATGTGTTGACATAAGAATAATGTTATAACTAAAATACAATAGTATTAAAAAGA
This sequence comes from Pterocles orientalis, assembly GCA_011057875.1. NCBI lineage: Eukaryota > Metazoa > Chordata > Aves > Pterocliformes > Pteroclidae > Pterocles > Pterocles orientalis. The sequence continues at coordinate 24,333 of WKFP01015164.1, forward strand.
ATAATTATAATAATAATTATAATAATAAGAGTAATATATACAAATACACAAATGAATGATATGCAGTATAAGTGCTCAGTACCCGATGACCAAGGCTCAGCCTGTTCCCAGCTGACTGGAGCAGGGAGAGTTCCAAAACCTCAATCCCAGAAAGGAGATAAGAGCCCAAGCATGCTGGAGACTGGGAGCCAGCTGAGGGAGAGAGATGAGCCCCAGAGAGAGGAAGATGACTCAGAGAGAACTTCCGGACAGATCCACACGTATATACTGGTGTCCTGGTTTCAACTGGGACAGAGTTAACTTTCTTCATAGTAGCTAGTAGGACACTTTCCTTTAGATTTGTACTGAGGAGAAGGCTGATAACATTCTGATGTGTACAGCTGCTGCCAGAACAGTCAAGGACTTGTCAGCATCTCTGCTGTGCCAGTGTCTGCAGGTGCAGAAGCTGGGAGGGAGAACAGCATGTCATGCCCAGTATAGAGATGAAGCTCCGTCTGGAAGTGCTCTCTCTTGCTCCAGGTTGTTTCCCTTTGGGTCACCCCTCTCTTGGGGTCATCTCAGTCTCTCGGACACTCAGGCTTTTATCTCCATTCTGGGATTGTGGTTTCCGGACTGGCTGCTCTGGGATTGTTAGCCAAGAATGGGTTGAGACTTGATGATGGGGTGGTAAACAGTATCACTGTGTATCACTCATTTGTATATTTTTATATATATAGATATTTATTATTATTTTAATTATTATTAATTTAATTATTATTATTTTCAGTATTATTGTAGTTTAGTTATTAAGTTGTTCTTATTTCAACCCATGACCTTTGACTCCTTTATTTCTCTCCCCCATTCCCACAAGCGCGGAGGGGGGAGGTCGAGCAAGTGGTGCTGTTGAAAACTACAGCAACTGGGCATGACATGCGTGATATGGAATACACCATCGGCCAATTTGAGACAATCCTAAACCTAAGGTCAAATCCTAGGCTAGTAACTGGGGCTGTGCTCACTCCCAGCCTCTCTTGCATCTGCAGACATTGGCACAGCAGAGAAGCTGAAGAGTCCTTGACTGTCCTAGCAGCAACTATACACATCAGTATGTTATCAGCCTTCTCCTCAGCGCAAATCTAAAACACAGCCTCTCACTAGCTGCTGTGATGAAAGTTAACTCTGTCCCAGCTGAAACCAGTACAATCATACATGCAGAAGTTGTGGTTTGTTTAATCTCCTCATACCCCTTTAAGCGTGAGCCCATTTTTTTTTCTTTTTTTTTTCCCCACTCCAATCCACGAACTCAGTCTCAGCTACAAAAAATGGCCAAAACACACACATTCTTCCTGTTTGGTGGTATGGTAATCACAATTTGTTTGACTATGATTCCTTTGTTTGTGTGTATGGAACCCAAAAATTCCTTGATGGTCTCCCACTGTGTATCAATCATACTTGTATCTTCCTGACTCCATCTAGTTAGTTGGATATATCGTATTTTGTCAGTACAGAAAGCAGATCTTCCTTGATCTTCTTGCAGTCATTGGAAACAAGGATTATGTCCTCGGTAAGGAAATGGAGCAGTGCCTGGAGCAGTTAGCTTTACAATGACAGCAGTGAGCTTAAGTGAGAACAAAGGTAAACATTTTGCATCTTCCTGACACACAATATGGGATACTGACTCATCAAGATGTTTTTCATTTATCTTGTTAGATTCCTATGCTTTCATTTTTGTGCTCTCCCACAGTTATCATTATGCTCTGAGCAGATGAACAAACTATTTTTTGAAGAAAAAAAACCCCAAAACCATATGCTTCTCAGGGGAAGAAAAGCACATTTATTCAGAGTCATAGACTAGTATTGTGGTGCATCTTTCCAATTGTTGGACGTTGTTATCTAGTCTTCTATTTACATGTATATAGTAAACCAGAAGCATTTTCAATATGTTTTTGGGGAAAGAGAGGGGGATTTTGCAGGGTGAGTGGTGCATTTATTTATTTATTTATGATTTGAAAACAAGGTTTGTCTATTTATAAAACATGGGCCATGACACTGGAAAATGCCTCAGAGAAAATCATCACCTTGAGAAAAAAAAAAACCTGTTCAACTACTACTTTGGTGAAATTAAATGCAATAGCTAATGCCAGCAATTATCCTCCTTTATGAATAGTTATAAAGGGCCTGTTTGTTTCCATGTTGATGCTTACCAAATTGATCTCTGTTTTAACAAGTGCTGAAGTGCAGATTTATTAGTGTTTCTCTCAGTACTGGAGCAGGAGAGAGTAGCAGAGCCAGATCTGCTCAGAGAAAAGTTAAATGTTTCTTTGTAACTACAAATAATATGACATGGAACCATCATCTAAGAGGGGCTGCAATAAGGACTGCTGAGAGCCTGGTCACTGCAATAATAGGATCAGAGCACAACATCATCGGTACAAGACCATCTCTTTGATCCCTGATTCAACTGAAACTACTTGAAGATTAAACCGAAGAACACTACACATGAAGCCTCACAACACAGCTATTTAATGTTTTATGGAGTTAGAGTTACATAAATGGAAAAAGAGCCGTGAAAAAGAGGGAGACCAATAGTGACAGTGTAGATACAACCGTGATTCTGAATTAGCTCTAATGTCACACAACAGGCAATGAAAAACAAATTCGGACTTTCACTTAAAATGCAGACTTCAGCAGAGGCATTAGGAAGGCACTGTATTAATACCAGAATAATGAAGAAGATGTTCATAAGTTTCCTTTTTGTTTTTTAGCTCGTGCTAGAGCTAAGTAGTACTACAGTCACCTTTCACTTTGAGAAGATTTAATTACCATAATTAACTTTAATTTTGCATAATGTGCCTCAAAGGAATATGCTAAAGTAGTATGCTTATCGTCCAGACTCCATATGCAAATAAAATGGATTCAATTGAATACTTTGTGATTTGTACTTCTTATCGTAATAGTTAGGATGAAATTTTGAAAAGCAAATCTAACCAATCATAGATTTCATTCTGACCTGTCAGGGCACTTACAAATTTTCCTCGGTTACTTTTTATTTTTAAAATAATAAAATACATTTAGCTAAAAGTAAAAGTATAAACTACAGCAAAACCTTTTTTGTACTTCAGACGTCTAAACATATTTTCAATGTGAATCTTTATTTTGTTATGAATATTCATTATTTTTTATATTATAATACTACTTAAAGGCCCAACTGCGATCACTGTACTCTTGCATAAGATACAGTCCTGGCCATGACAAAGCACAGAAAGAATACAAGAAATGACAATTTATATCCAGCATATGAAGGTACAGAGATTTCCCTAGGTCTTAAGGGGGCCTCAGAAAAATTCCAGTCAACTGCATGAATTCATGTTTCCATAAGGTCATCCTTGACCCCTGATTCTTGATTGCTCTCCAAAATATCCATATTCTTCAAACACAGATCTATTTCTGGTATTCATAATGCATGATGCACAGTGTTTGACTGCTTTCTACCAGAAGTTTATGTATTCTTTTGGGAATTGGAGCTAGGTACATCTCACAGTTGAGTAACCTGTTGCCACTAGTATATGAGAATACATTGAACAATCATTTCAAGCATTAACATACCTGAAGCAACTGGTGTTTCTGGTTTGCAAAGATATTTGGATCCCTAAAGAAGGAAAAAAAATCCTTCTGGGGTGTCGTGGGTTAAGCAGAGGAGAGTTAATTTTTTTTCTTCTTTCTTCCTTCTCTTCATAAATAGTTAGCAAGAAGCTATGTTTTGGATTCCTGCTCAGGAGAAAACTGATAAGAAGGAACGTTTATAGTTATTGCTAGGATACTCTCAAGGACAAATACATTCAGCCTCTCTCCTCTCCACAGACAGAGCCGGGGGGGGAAGAGACAGTCCGGCTTCTAGCTTGGGATTTGCTTTTAGGTCAAGACTGAGAAGCAGACTGACCAATTATTCCATCCCACGCACGTCATACCCCGTATATAGGTGAGGACCCTTCCGGGAGATCTCTCTCTTTCACTTCCCTTGGGCTCCGGATCATCTCGCTTCGGGTACTGCATTTGCTCTCCCAAGGCCTTTCGTCCCCCACAGACGCGGTTAGCTCTCGGCCCGGGATGGTCATTATCTCTGTTCAGTGAGTTTTGGGATCCTCCCTCCCCGGGGGGATCATTAGCTGTTTTTTTTCCCCTGCTTCGGTCAGCTCTCATCCTGGGACACTTGGGCTGTTATCCCCATTCCGTGGAGTGCCTCCAGGAGAGGTGCACACCCCCCCCCCCATTTGGGGGAACCGTGAGTGCGGTGTCTGAGGATCGTTAGCTGGCAACAGGCTGAGGCTTGGGGGGGGGAACTGTGTGAGCGGGTGAGTGTGGTTTGGCCCCCAGCCAAGGGCCAACCCGCCACATGGGGTCAGCAAGAATGCTTAGGTGCCCAACTTCAATTTTTTATAAGTTAAATGGTATAAATACCTTTAAAAGGCTTACCATGGGTGCTACTTCTGGATGTTCAGCCATTGGTCTTGATTCTATTCACTTTAAAATCATTAATAAAAGTCCCATTGTTTGCACCAGTGGAAAATCAAGCCCTTACTGTGGCTGTGTCATGGAAGAGGGTAACTGGTATCTCATATGAGCAGACTAACAGCTTCAGTTTTGTGATGGGTTGGCCATTCTATACACTTTTAACAACAGGAAAAATGAAACAGAGCTGAAGTGTTGCCAATGCATATCAATTCTAAGACTGTTTTGGAAGCATTCTGAAAACATTTTCAAAACTACACATAAAGGTCATTCTGAGCTTCTGCATACCTCAATCTATTTAATTGCATTAGGGAAATGGTTGCTGGATCAGAGCTTACCAAAACAACTTTGAGGTTAGTTACATCTCAAAAAAGAAAAAGAAAAGAAAAATGGAAGTTGCTGCTACAAATGCTGATAAGAGTAGTCAGTACTTGAAATGCCTGTTATTATTAATCACTCAGGTTTGAGCTATGGAGTTGTTATCAAGATAAACAGACATTGTTAATAAAATTGAAATGTATGGTACTGTCATCTAGGGAACCATTCATACAATAGAAAGATTCACTTTAATCTAATCAGTGAACACATGGAAAAAAGACAAGCCATTTTGTAACACTGAGTTGTTTGAATGCTTTACTCCCAGATGGTATTCATATATTCAGGTTCTCCCTTCCTTCCAAGGTGAAAAACAAAAGTAAACAAAGAAAAACATCAGGTTTTGCTCTTATTGAGACCATGTTGAATATTTTAATTATTGTCTCTTCAAACTATGAACCCTTCCTCTTACTAAAAGTTATTCTGTAATCACAAGTAATCTCCTTTTTTCAGGAAAACTAAGACACTTTCCCCACTTCATCCAAGAGAGCAAATCTAGACTGTGATGTTGCAGTTTCAACAGTATTGAAGGTAAACAGGGAAATATTTAATAAGAAATTTTCATTAGCTTGTACATGAGGAAACTTAGAACTGAATGGCTTTGGTGATTTGAAGGCTTTTTTTACTACTAGTACAGATGTTTTAATTGATCCCAAAGAAAGAATAGTTTTACTGCATGTGTGTGCCCAGTAATTAATACAAAACCAAAGTCTTTGCTGGATCTAAATCTCTTTTGTTGGAAAGAAAAGTTTAAGGCAGGGCAGAGCAGGGCAGGAGAGGAAAGGAGAGGGGAGGCAAGAGTGATTCCAACAGTTCTCTTTCAACCTGCTCCTGATTCGTCTTTTTATGCAGCCCAAGATATGGTTGGCTTTCTGGGCAATGTGTGCTTGCAGCCCAGAAAGCCAGCCCTCTCCTGGGCTGCTTCAAAAGAAGTGTGACTAACAGGTTGAGGGAGGTGATTTTTTTCTCCTCTGCTCCACTTGCAAAATCATACCTAGAGTGCTGCATTCAGCTCTATGTTCGCAGCATAAAAAGACCTGTTGGAGCGGTTCCAGAGGAGGACCATGAAGATGGTCAGAGGTCTGGAGCAATTCCTGTATGAGGACAGGCTGAGAGAGTTGGGGTTGTTCAGGCTGAAGAAGAGAAGGCTCTTAGGAGGCTTTATAGCATCTTTCCAGTACTTAAAGGAGGCCTACAAAAAAGATGGGGAGGCACACTTTATCAGGGAGTGTAGTGACGGAATAAGTGGCTTATAATGACTCTGGTTATGCTCTGAAGCTGTCTTCATTTTGACTAAGTTACACATCCATGTTGTCAGCTTCCACTGTTGACAGTAAGTGAAAGAAGGCAGATGATCTGTAGATCCATTTTAGGGACATCGATGTCATACAGGTGGCATGCATGAATCTAAAGTGTGAGCCACTGGAATACCATTCTTGATCTTCAGCAGTCACGAACTGCATTTCTGTCACTCTGAACAGAACCTGTTTGGAAGAAAAAGGAAAGGAAATCATGTCTTGCATTTCTTCTTGAATCACACCTATTCAAAAACATTGGATAGACTGTGGTTTTGGTAAGGTGTTAGCTGAGAGATGCATTGTTGTATTTTCACTTTTATTTTGAACATTTGATTGGACAAATGCTCTGTCAAATGCCAGATCACTATATACCTCTTACTCATCTTACTTTTTGGATTAATAAGTACTGTACAGACAATTAGGGCATTCAGAATTAACCAATCAAAGAGAAAGATAAATTTAGAAGCAAAACGTAAGGCCTTTGTATTCCTCTATAATGAAGAACGAGCGATAGGGAGTTCTTTTGTCTATGACACAAATACCATTCTGCTCTTTGAGTCTGCAAATAAAAGAGGAATACTCCAAATTTATCATAGAATCATAGAATCACAGAATGGCTTGGGTTGGAAGGGACCTTAAAGACTAAGGAGCACCTCTCCTAAGAGGAAAGGTTGAGCGAACTGAGCTTGTTTAGCTTGGAGAAGAGAAGGCTCTGGGGAGACCTCTTTGCGACCTTCCAGTACTTGAAGGGAGCCTATAAACAGGAGGGGGAGCGACTGTTTACGAGGGTGGATAGTGATAGGACAAGGGGGAATGGTTTTAAACTAAGACAGGGGAGGTTTAGGTCAGAGATTAGGAGAAAGTTTTTCACCCAAAGGGTGGTGGCACACTGGAACAGGTTGCCCAGGGAGGTCGTGGATGCCCCATCCCTGGAGGTATTCAAGGCCAGGCTGGATGTGGCTCTGAGCAACCTGGTCTAGTGGTTGGCGGCCCTGCATATGCCGGGGATTTGAAACTAGATGATCACTATGGTCCTTTTCAACCCAGGCCATTCTATGATTATGTGATTAAGTTCCAACCCCTCTTCTATGTGCAGGGACACCTTTCCCTAGACCAGGTTGCTGAAAACCTCATCCAGCCTGGCCTTGAACACCTCCAGGGATGGGGCATCCACAACTTCCCTGGGCAACCTGTTCCACTGCTTCATCACCCTCACAGTAAAATATTTCTTCCTAATATCTAATTTGAGGGATAGCATTGTAATAAATCAGTCTATGCAGCACATGGGGATATGGTGTTCTGTTAGGGAGGACATGAATGATGTTATAATTAGCTTTACGTATTTTCTTCAGAGTAAGGTATGTATTTTTAGAGGAGTCCACAACTGGTGTTAAAGACTTTTTCCTATACATAGAATCTACAATGTGTCATAATACCTCTTGTGTCAAAACCTAAGAACACACAATTTCTCACATTTTCCTTACATATATTTTTCTTTTGTAGAGAGTTAGAACATTCCTTATAGCTATCTCACAATGTCTTAAGGATTAAAAATAAAGGGATATTTTATGAGGTACCACATTTAGTTTGAATTTCCAAACCAGCATATTCTCTGAAAAAAAAAAATTTTGTTTCTTAGTCAAAGACTTGAATGGTAACAATTATGAATATATGTCATGTTGTCTTGCATACTGCATTGCTTTCATAAGTGAAGGTAACCGTATGACCTTATGGAGAAAAATTACACATGTAAATACCCTGCACTGCCCTTCTCATGGAGACAGTCTTATTGTCCAACATACACTCTCTCGGTTTCATAATAAAAATAACGGCATCAATTTAATGCACATTTGGTAAGGAGCTACTCATTCGGAAAGATCTATTCTTGATTGAGGCTATGCAGACAAAAAGAATGGTTAAATAGGCAAGAATATGGGAAGTCAGGAGTGATGAGCAATAAGTTGTGTTTTTTGTTGAAAAGTTATGCTTATCATTGCTGCATGTATGAGAATTCCTGAGCTCAGATCTTATTGTCTCCTTCAGAAAGTCTGGCAGCTGTGATGAATGGATTTGGAATTTTGGCCAAAAAAAATTTCCTTAAGAGAACAATTTTCTTCTGATTCACAAGAGCAACACTTCAAATATTTTCAAATGGAAGCCTCAAAGCATTAAATTCCAGCAAATGTCAAAATGCTTTATTTCAACATTTTCACTCTCCAAATTGAAATATTGCGGTAGGATTTGTAAGAATTTTTCTTGATTTCTTTTTTGTGAGTGTGTCATAAAAAATTCCAAGATTTTGACTCTTCAGTTTGCATCAAGAAATTAAAGGCTGAAATCTTGGCTAGAGTTCTTTAATTTCAACTGTGTCTAGCTGCAAATGAGATTTTGGATCTTCTTTTACACTGGTAAGGTCAAATAATGGAAGGTAACAGAGAGAGATAGTTTAACAGTTATAGGTCTAAATGTTTGAGTACACCTTTCAGTATTTAAAAGGACTGAGGTCAGAGCTGTTGCCTATCAGCAGGTAAGACATGTTATTGGAACACAAAAATTATTTCAGAATCTAAACTTCCATCCTTACACTACATTCTTTCTAGGCTTCAAAAAAAAGCCTTCAAATTTGAAAACATATTTCCACAGTACAAAACAAATAAAAAGTGTGGGTGTTTTTAGTTTTGGTGGATTTATTTTAATATCAAGTTTTTAAAAACCAAGCTCATGATTTTAAAGGAATGACTTGTGATTTCTGAATGCTTTGAGTCAGAGCTTAGCAGAATTTCTAGACAGACAGTTAACTCAATAATGTTATTTAATAGAAGGTTGAGTGAAACCTTCTACTTTTCATTTTTTTCATATTGGTGTAGTATGCTTGGTTAAAGAAAAGTCAATTTACTCTCTTGCTTACTTGCTGAATTACAAGCTATAGAGAAGTGGACTGAGAAACCAGGATGACAACAATTTATACATTGCTAATTTATGTATGGTTTTGGTTTACACAATTTTTTCTTCATTCAATAAAAATGCATAGTTGCCATGGAAACTGCTACAACATAGGGTTTGGATTACTGTGAAAAGGCACAGCATTTTTTATAAACAAATAAATACAGAAGACACATAAATTAAATGCTAATCAGCATCATGCATGTTTTTATTAAAACAGAGCTTGAGTTTCCCACTCTTGTTGAAGGTGCAGAGAGTTCAGACCACAGGCTTAGTCTCTGCACTGTCATCATCAACTATAATATTCAAAGATATATTGAAGTTATTTCCCAGTCCCAGTGACTGCATTTCTGAATAACTGTGTTCAACAGTTTGTTTGTGAACATACATAAAAGACCAAACAAGCCTTTTTATTCTCTAGGTGTTTACTAAAATTTATGACCTCTTTATGAACCTGATGTACGAAAGGTATGACTATTTAAGAAGATACTGAAACCTTGAACTAAATCTACTCAAGAGAATAAATTTGTTAACTATATGCATAGGATAGAAGGGACAAATGAGTTTTATTTCATCTACTACTCTCATTTTCAGTTCTTTTTATATCTTACTTGTCTATTTTTACCTATTTGAAAAGTCTTGGCTTTTTATTCCAAATTAAAAATAATTGTAGCTCTCCCCCAACACGCACACACACTCCCATCTACTTCATAATCGTGTCTATTAAAATCCATCCCTGTTGCTATGTGAATTCTGTACACTTCCACTTTTCTTTGTTTCTTTATGCTGTTTGACTTGCACATCACAAAATGTAAGTTTCAGAAAAAATATCTGATATTTAATCAGGATCCTGAGACAATTTTAAATCTAATCAGCACTGAACAATGTCTTCCTTCCTTCCTTCCTTCCTTCCTTCCTTCCTTCCTTCCTTCCTTCCTTCCTTCCTTCCTTCCTTCCTTCCTTCCTTCCTTCCTCTTTCTCTCTTTCTCTCTGTGTTTTCAGAACGGTTAGGATTAGAAGGGATCTTTAAATGTCATCTAGTCCAATCCCCCTGCAATGAGCAGAGACATCTTCAACTAGATCAAGTTGCTCGGAGTGCAGTCCAACCTTCCCTGGATTGTTTCCAGGGATGGGGCAAATACCACCTCTCTGGACAACCTGTTCCAGTGTTTCACCACCCTCATTGGAAAAATTTTATTCCATGTAACCAATCTAAATCTGCTCTCTTTTAGTTAAAAACCATCAACCCTTGTCCTGTCACAACAGGCCCTACTAAAATGTTTGTCCCCATCTTTCTTATGAGCCCTCTTTAAGCATTGAAAGGCTTATCTAAGGTCTCCCGGAGCTTTCTCTTCTCCAGCCTGAACAATCCCAACTCACTCAGCCTGTTCTTGTATGGGAGGTGCTCCAGCAATCTGACCATCTTCATGGTCCTCCTCTGGAACCGCTCCAACATGTTCATTTCTTTTTATGCTGAGAACCCTAGAGCTGAATGCAGCACTCTAGGTATGATCTCACAAGAGTGGAGCAGAGAGGGAAAATCACCTCCCTCAAACTGTTAGTCACACTTCTTTTGAAGCAGCAAAGCAGCCCAGGATGCAGCTGGCTTCCTGGGATGCAAGAGCGCGTTGCCAGCTCATTCAGTTTTTTATCCACCAATACCCTCAAGTCCTTCTCTGCTTATCTGATCTAAATGCACTCGTTGCCCATCCTGTATCCATGTTTAGGATTTCCCTGACCCAGGTGCAGGACCTTCAACGTGACCTTGTTGAACTTCATGAGGTTTGCATTTTATTATGACAATTGAATTTTGAAATGAAAAATAATTTCAAATTTCCACAATTAAATATTTATTTCACCACAGAGGAAACTTTTTCTTATTCAATGTTTTACTTCACAAATTAAAAATGTTGTTTGTTTCCTGAAAAATATGTCAGCAGCAGTGATATTCATTTTCCAACAAAAGGAGTATTTTGTGGCAAATTTCTCCTTAGCTCCAAAAATTAGCACATCTTTGGCAACATAACTCACAGAAAAGGGCTGTGAGTTCTCCAGAATGTCTTATTTGCATTTTTCCTATTATTCATCTAAATGATTCAGTGTTACCAGGGGACAGCTGAAACAGTGCTGCTGCAGTTAACAGAGAGCTAACATATTTAATATTGTGAATTTAGTCTAGTGAAATAATTTTCAGGCAGGGTTAACCAGGGATGATGACATCCTGCAGTTCATCATCATCTTATCACTCTGCTCATAGGTCCTCAGCTCTGCACAACCTCACTGCTTGCCATTTCCTCTCCTGCTGCTGGAGGTTGCTACTTAGGCACAGGTTGTTTCTGAAATGTTACCTTAAAAGTTTTCTTTTCCTGCATCACTTTGACATACTAGGCTAGGAGAACCACATGAGCAGACATGTTGATGGGGGCAGAGAGAGACTTAACGACATGAGGCAGTGGCAGTAACCTCCTAGCCTTCAACCACCATCACCTAAACAGTAAAATAGTACTTTACATGTTACCTTTGTGGCATGAGACACATCTGCTAAGGAATGAGTACATTAAATCCTTAAGGAAGAATGGAAAGGCCATCTGTGGTTTGTTTGTTTTTTTTGGGTTTGTTTGGTTTTTTTTGGTTTTTTTTTTTAAGAATGTCATAGTGTTTTGACTGCTTGGCAAAATCTCTGTTCTCTCTTACATGAAAAACCTTTGTTCTTCTTCATTGCCTAATGATATGTACTACACTTTACATTTTTAGGTATCCAAACACATAGATTAATGAAACAGCAAGTACAGGCAAATTAATTATTATTTTCTAGAATTTATACCCCTAAACAGTTACCCACTAACTCCACTGCAGTTAAATGTCCAAATCTAATAAATTACATCAGATCTTCTAAAGCTGCTAATTAGTGTCGAATGTTTACTATAATTAAATTCTATACGTCAAATGGAAAAAAATAATTGTGTGAATCTGTTTTACATCTAAGTTAAATAGTTTTAATGGGAGAAAAACTAACAGCCTACTGTAATTAGAAATTTACCATAGCTCTTTTAGTGGATGGGAAAGTCTCAGTAAACTCCACATTTACTTACAATTACTTGAAGTATCATTTCAGAAAGGCCAAGCTATAGAACAGAGACCCCCTTTAGTAGGATTTATTTTCTCAACTGATATAAAGTGATACAGCCCTACTGACTCTGAAAAACCTTCAGTTCTGCAAGGCGTAAGTTTTTAACAGCAACTATTTGGTTAAACTTTGTAGACTGAATAATATCTCTATTTTTTGCTAGGCAGGAGAAGAGAGTTTTGCAATAGATTTGATTTAGGAGTTTTCCCTAAAATGTGGTTTTGTTCAGGGAAATATAACCTGTTAAAACTTGTGGGTCAGTGCTTCAGGTATTTTGGTGACTAAGGTGTCCTGTACAGCTCATGTTAAGCTAGCCAGATCTACTGCTAAAACCAGTCTCATAACAACTAAGAGGTCACTGTAATCTTCAGTGGCTGCAGTGTGGACATACCCTAACATCCCAGGACTCATGCAAGACATGGGACAATCATCAAATACAGCAATGCAGGCAGATCTCCAATCACATCAAGTTCATCTTCTCTATCAGTGGTTATTTCACAGCTTCTCCTAATTCCTTTTTATTTTTTTTTAAACTGCACAGTGTAATATACATGACTAAAAGAAAGAAGCTCTTACTTGTTTTTAACTGAAATTCTTGCTTTCCAAGGAAGCCCTATGCAGCATTACCCTATGTTTCTCCTACTCATTTGTGCTACCCAAAAGGGAGATTAAGTTAATGATAAAGACACAAGCCTTTAAGCAAATCTGATATAGGACTTTCATGAGAGCCACACTGATGTAGATTGTAGCTTTATTGACTAAAATGTTAAATGACTCAGAGCTAAGAATAGCCCAGAGATGACCATGCACTTCAGAACAGGCTTTTGTCATGTCCCCATTTGCCAGGTGGAGTAGCTCATTCTCACAATGTCCTCACTGGTACTCCAGAAATTTGAGTGTTGTTGGAAAACAGGGCTCCCTCCAGTTCCCTGGGAGCACTGAAGGGAGGAGCGTCTCCAGGGCAGACTTATCCTTGATTGCTTCCTTTGATTACATTTAGAATAATAAAAATTTAACTGCCAATTTGCCTTATTCATACTTAGATTTTTTTTGTTCTCTTGTATTTGCATGTGAGGATGTGGTAAGAGGGTAAATTATGATGCAGAAAAGAAGAGAAAATTATACCAAGCGCCACCATGGCAGTGTGTAAAGCAGTAATGCTTGTCATAAGGCTGTCATTAACAATGTCATGGATACCAAATTCCTTTCCTGAAAATTTTTTTAGTTTTGACCTTTCTAGCAGTAAAAGTCAGACAAGGCCAGTAGGCTAGTGCACAGACACTGAAAACTTTGATAGATTTATAGCCAAATCATGCTAAATAAGAATATTTTTCCAGGACTATTTCCAAATGAAAGAAGGCTAAGAGCATTATGTAAGTGGAAAAAAAAAAAAAAAAACAAAACCAAACCAAACCCTCAACCCTGCTTTGGGATCACTATTGCAGTTGTTCCTATGGTAACCAGTTATTTGTGCTGCATGCATCATCATATATATTTCAGGAACTGGAGCACTGGAAAAAGGAAAGGGAAAAGAGCACGTGTTACACTAAATTAGTTCCAAAGACAAGCCCATATTAAAATACTTGACCCTTTGAGTAAAAAGCAAAACACCTTCATGGGATTTCACCCACTTGACACTTGAAAGTGTGGTTCTCAGAAAAGGGGTTATGAAAAATTGGCATACACTTACTCATCTGCTTCTCATTTTGTTCTGAATCATATCTCTAATTCATTGCTAAATAGCAGTTTCAGTCTTGTCTGAGCTGCACAACTGACATGCCAAGGGGAGACAGTCTTCAAGATCACACACCTCCGCAGGACTGTGCGCAGTGGCGAAACACCGATAGCCTTTCGAAGTAGAGGTTTATTACAAAAAAGGCAGAAGTATGCCCAGAAAGGAAAGTGAGTTACACTACAGAAAGTCATTTGGGAGACCAGTTTCAATAGTGTTCAGTCTTTTGGGCTAGGTAAAATGTGTTCCTTTCCAAGCTTTCTTTTGTTAAACAGTTGGGCTTTGGTGTGCCTGTGTGTGTGACTTGGCATGGGGTTAGAGCTCCTGCTACCTTGTAAGTTTTCTTATTAACTGCCATTGCCATTGGATGTACCTGTAATTCCTACTATATTGCAGCTGTTACATCTGACTCTCCTGAATTTGAAAACCTGGGCCCTTATTCTGTCTGATGGGCAGGAACACCGTCACTATTGCTCTTCTTGAAAAGAGCTGTTGAAGATCTTTTACAAGAAGATCTTTTTTTTTTTTTTTTCTTTCTTGCCATTCTTCTGTGAAAACTGTGACATTTTCTCTGAGCTGGACTTACATCAGTTATCACCAGACAAACTTCAGACTTATCCAGATCCTTGCACTCAGGAAGAAAAATCACAAGAAAAAAAAATTCTTCCTAATTTAGCTGTTCATTTATTGTGTAACTAGCTGTTCTGCAAAATCATAACATCTCTAAGTTCCTCGGTCTGTAAAACGGGGTACAAGTAATGTTACGTTTTCAAATTACTTTGCCTTGATGGTGTTCCTGTACCTCACTCCACACGTTCTGTGTGGAGAGCTATACACCTGTGTATCTTTTTCTCCAAAACAACCTAAAGATTCTATCCATTATTCTGTATGTGAAACAGAAAGAATAATTGACAATAACTGAAAAACATTTAATGTATCTTGTGAAGCTAGAATACTCGTGGGATGTGAATAATATCACATTATTTTTAATTTTTATTGAGGTTCAGAAGAGCTGCGAGGTCTTAATTCTAGGCTTTACAAACTTTTATATGTATTTTCCTCAAGTGGATGTTCTAAAATTCTTTCCTGAATTCCCTTATATAAAAAATCAGATATGGAAATGAATGTGGTTTCTTATACACTCTTTTTCAGTCATATGTAGGATTTCTGACTGTTTCTTGACTACTTTATGCTATATTTATTTTTTGAGTTATATTGATGTTTATTTGCCTCAATACAGTTTAAAACCAGTATCCTGGCAATAGTTTCTGCTATTCCCCCTTTGAACATGTGTGATAACTTTTTGGAAGCAGACACACTCCTCAAGTTCTGGAAAAATAAAGGCAAAAGAAAAAACATATAGTGGTTTACAACGAAAGAATGAGAAGAGTTGTCAAAGGGGAATATGAAAATTTTTACAAAGTTATTTCTGATGTTTCTAGAGTTTGACACACTAGAAAAAATACAGCCCACTTACAACAGACACTAGGCTTTTGTTGGAAAAAGAGGTGCAATGTGACTCTGAAACAGGTAGCTGTACAAAAGTTACTCTATTGGAACAAAAATTGCCCATTTTTTAGGTCTAAATGATATTGTCCATGCAACTACATCTTTTGTATCCATATGAACATTTTCAAATGTTACAATACTGAATCCTTTCAATATTAGTGTGTTGAAACACCACTTCACAAAGCTGACAGTTCTACAGATTCTGCCCTTCACAAAAATCACAGATACTCCATTCCAGAAGAGGGATCCCTCTCATTGGTACAAATGCATGCTATTATTCCAGATTTTCAGTTTAAATACACAAAGATATCCAAACCAACCAAATTTAAAACACATCCTTGATTCTGAAGGGTTACTTTTCTCTCCAGTGGGAAAAGAGTTATCCTAATGTCAGCATGGGCTGAATCTGTAGCTCACTTCAAAAGCAACTGCTTTGGGTAAAGATTGCGCTTCTCCAGCCACACAAATTACCAATAAGAATATAAACATAAGCCTGTTTGTATGCTGTATTTTTTTAATAAATATGAAGATAAAAACATATAAGGATGGTAGCCATTTTACAGTAAAGAGAAAAGAGAATAAGTTACAAGATGGTGTGTTTTTCTAGACTTAGACTTACTTGGAAACAAAATTTCATCATACAGAAGCAGAAATTACTTTTGATATTTAAAAGTACTTACACTTTTCCATTTCAGTCTAGCCAAACTAGAATTTTGTTTTACTTTGGCGGTTCTAATGAAAAGCACACGTAGCAAGGGAAATCATCTACTTAAACTATTGCAGTTGACATTCCATCAAAAAATAACAAAATTTTCAACATAATAAAAGCACACCAAGAAATTTGTTTCCAGTCATGTTTTAATATCTCAACATCCAGATTAAGTCACTTAAAATACATAATATCCAATTTTACACCTTTTCAAAAAAAAGAGTACTGTAAAGTCGCTGGCACAATGCTAGAGTTAACCCTGAAGCAGTGTGAGGGCAATGTGAGAAAGCAACCGTACTGTGCTCTAAGGCAGAAGCATTTTTGTCTATTGTCTTAACTTAAATAATGTTTTAGTTTACTGTTTAAATAAGCTTTAAGAATGTACTGTTGTTTGCTTTGATGCTTAACATTTTTTAAACTATTTTTGCAAATTGTTCTTTGTCTCACTACCATGTTTCAATTTGTAGTTCGCCCTCCAGCTCCAGCTGCTGCTTTGTTTACACCTCATGAAATGTTCTTTAATTCTCTTCATCTCCTTCTCTGCTGATAAAGTTATCTTTATTTTTCCCCACTAACTTGAAAACAACTCAATGGAAAGCTGCACATCTCTTGCAAAAGTTAATAATGAGAGTAAAATGATTTTGTAGTCGATGTTTGGCATCGTAGCAAATAAAAGGACTTCCAGCAGAGCTCCATTTAACCTTGTTTCCTCTTCAGAAAGAGATTTGCCTCAAACGCTGATGTTAGAAATCCTGTAATTACTGCTCTCCTAATAGTGAGCAGGATTCTCATTACAGCTATTGTATGAAAAACAAATTTTCATTTATTTCAACTCACAGAGAAAAACCTTAATCATTCGGTAAAATTTGTTAGGCAAATTTGCTAGCTTGTGAAAGAGAAAACAATACTTCTGTCAACTGAAAGGCTAACCTAACTCTGCTGTTAAGTAATAGAAACAATCCAGATGAGATCAAAGAGAAGAGAATCAGTCTATGAACATATTTTATCTGAACAGCAATATTGCAAGCCTTTTGCAATGTTCAGTGGGTTTAACGTTCGTTTGAAGACATTTTTTCTGTTTATACAGGGAAGTCCTGTTTGTACCATGTGAGATCCCTATCATCTCCTTTTAACTGGAATACCACTAGTGTCTGGAGGGGGAGAAAGGAAAACCCTGATGGGTGACACACGTTTTATTTTCTCATGGTATGCTCTTTTGCTAGTATGTGGCTGGGCAGCAACGAATGAGGCTGCTGATTGTTCTGTTCTAAATGCTCTTTTCTGGAGGTGGTGGCGCCTTTGAGGGGAAGCTGGGCATATGCTGGACCTGAAAGCTTTGGTAGGCCAGAGCTGGAACAGGCAGAGAGAGGAACAGGGGCCTGAGCATGCAAACAGCTTCTAGCAGTGAATCTAGAGCCAAATAAGGAGCCAAGACTTTGGAGAGCAGGGAGCTCTTTCAACAGCTTTGACCTGGCCTATGGGAAACTTCCTCTCTCCAAGAACTCAGAACAGACAGTGTGGAGTTAGCATTTCTCTTGTCTTTCTACTGATTTGTCTTTTTATTTCTCCTATTCTTCTTAAAAAAACCCTTTAAATAAATCCCCTCTTTTACCTATTCAAATAAAAATATTTTTGACCTTAAAGCTTTGATGGTCGTTTTGCTCTGCTCAGTATAAGAAGTCGTCTACAGAGATGGACCTCAAAGCTCACAGCAGCTTCAGGGTCCCGTCACACAGTGAGTAAAATGAATACAAATGCACTAAAATGAAACTAGGTTTTACCAGTGTTGAGAGGACTGTTTCACTTATTCCTGTTGATATTTAATTTAGTTGTACTGGTCAGAGAAAAAGAAATGCTACATTCTTGTTCTCTAATTTTACCAGTGTTGAGAGGACTGTTTCACTTATTCCTGTTGATATTTAATTTAGTTGTACTGGTCAGAGAAAAAGAAATGCTACATTCTTGTTCTCTAAGGTGGGTTATGCAACAAATGATTGGTTCAGTCATATGAGTCATCAGCAAAACTATTTTGGGTAGTAATTGGCTATCTTTAAGAATACTTATTGCTATTGTTTTCCTCTAGGAAAATAAACTACATAAAAAAGAAAAAGTAACTGTGAGTTGTGAGCATTAGCTCTGTTTTCTGAAAGGAACTGGAACAAGACATACAATGCTTTTTTTCCCTCATCTGTAAGCCAATCTACAAGTGAAATACCATGTGAAATTCCAAGTGTGTACTATGCAGTTGAATGCTAATATCAAATGCATAAGAGGTCACTGCAAGCTCAAATATACAGTTTCAACAGTTCATATTTGTACCCATGCTTTACTTCTAATGACTTCATCAGAAATAAGAAGGCCAAAAGATAAAAATAACCTGAGACATGGAATAAAGAAAAAGGTCTGGCAAGATTCAGAGTAAGATTAGACAGTTATATGGATATTAGGCTTATCTATACTTACATTAGGTAGAATGTAACATTTATAAGGCCTTTAAAATCCCATTCTGTAAGGAATAAGACAAATATTAATTGACAATGCTTGAAAAAAAGCTATTTTTCTGTGTGACTAGAAGTTCTGTGACTCAGTATTGTGGATAAGCAGGAGATAAAAAGTTTTCTGTTAGGTAAGGATCTTTTTGTCCTCTCCTGAAGTCATTGGCTTGACAAACTGCAATCCTGATGTCGATATTTTTAAGTGTTTGTATTTACACCCCTGCCTTTTACACTTTAGTATTTCCCAATAATATTGTATGTCATTTTGTTGTATATGAGTTATAAGATCATAGCCAGAGGATTTGCTTCACTGTTTGGAAAAGCCACTCCTCCCTTGATCCTTCTCTAATTTACCCCAGTTTTAAAAGCTCATTATATAAGGTCCTCACTAATCTGATAGGGCTAAATGGAAACGAATTTACAGCTTCAGCCTCTCTTAAAGCTAGTTCTTCTAAAAGGCTCCCAATTTCCTAGTGAACAAATTTGTCCCTTCTGCTAATACACATACAAATGTGTGGTCACACAGCCTTACAGGACGTTTCTAAACTCTGATCAGAAATGAGTGCTGAATTTGTCTTATTTCTGATGCACTTAGAGAACTTATTCCTAGGTGCTAGTTTTGAGTAATTTTGCTCCCTGCTCTTTCTAATTTTATCTCTATAAATTTGTTCTATTCTTTTGCAGAATTACTTTAGACATGTGCCAGTTTTCAGTCTTCCTGCAATTTTTTCCTGGTGTAGGAGTCTCTCTTAGTGTTGCTGCCTTTCCCTGACATCAAGCTACTTTAGTGTTGCATTTTGAATAGTCTGGTTTAGATATTAATTGATGTTAATTATAATGCACTGTGTTCCTTAACTTACGTTCCATGCCTGAATTTGCTGAAGCCTGTTTTTTGGGAGCCCAGTTTCCTGACAGTTCTTCTCTCACACTTTCTCCTTTTAAAGGAGTGTTCTCTGATATTTTTTAGCAATTTGTTCTCAAACTCCTTTCCACACTCAAATCTCAGCCAGCTTCTTCCTATTAGTTGGATTCAGATCTAAAAATATGTGAAGTTTTTGAAACCCTGTCTGACAGCAAAACACCACAACACCACTTGCTCACCATCCTCCCTTCTGTGGGTGGGGGAGAGAATTAAAGGTGTAAAGGGAAAAGAGACTCGTGAGTTTAGATAAGAACAATTTAATAACTAAACTACAGTAATATTGAAAATAATGATAGTAATATTTACTAATATGCAAATGAACGATACAGAGTGAAACTGCTTACCATCCCATGACTGAGACTCAGCCCATTCCCAGCTAACAATCCTGGAGTAGGGAGACTCCTGAAACAGCAATCCCAGAATGGAGATAAAAGCCTGAGTGTCTGAGAGACTGAGAGCTGACCCTGAGAGAGGGGTGACCCAAAGGGAGACAGCCTGGAGCAAGAGAGAGAGCTTCCAGACAGAGTCTCATCTATATACTGGGCATGACGTGCGTGATATGGAACGGTCCATTGGTCAGTTCTCAATCCTAAACCTAAGGTCACATCCTAGGCCAGCAACTGGGGCTGTGCTCCCTCCCAGCTTTTCCTGCCCCTGCAGACACTGGCACAGCAGAGAAGCTGAAAAGTCCTTGACTGTCCTGGCAGCAACTATAAATATCAGGATGTTATCAGCCTTCTTCTCAGCACAATTCCAAAACATGGACTCGCACTAGCTACTGTGATGAAAGTTAACACTGTCCCAGCTCAAGCTAGGACAAAATAGCTTCTTCACTAGTTTCCTTTCTCTGAAACAAAGCATTGTCCCCACATTAATTGTATCAATCCTTCCATCTGCTCCATTTAATTTTTTTAAAGCATTTGTTATGGTAAAACAGTCAAAACTATGAAACCAATTAAAAGATCATGGGCAGCTCTAAATTCAAAAGCTGTTTTTCTGCAAGTTAGGAAAACTGCAGCTACTATACTCTCAGATGTGACAGTCTGCAATATATGTAAATTCAATTTTTGAAAAACCCAAACTACCTCATTATGTTTTCAAAAGTTATTACAGATAACTTTTTTTTTTCTTGTGGAATATACATAGCTATTGCATTCCATATTCTTTTATGAGTCTTCTAGCTTTACAAGAACACATTTAACATTCCAGTATAAGTAATCTACAGCATAGTGGTGTATCTTGGGTGGTATAATTTGTTTTCATTTATCACTTAACTTTATACCTGAGTGATACATTCAAAATATATTAAAATATCATGTAAGTTTGAAGGAGGAGGTGTATTTCTAGCAAAAACTCCAAAGTCTTCTTATTAGGATGTGCATCTTCAGTCTCCCAAAAGAACCACAATACGGTGAATACCACTGTAAAGTCAAATAAAGAAATAAAACTTGTTAGTTATCAGGAGAAGAGTGGAGCTGTCTTGTACATTTCTGGTACAGTATAATAGTCACAGTGAGAAAAGATGATAAGTACCTGGCATAACACACCTTGAACTAAAAATAATTGTGTTTCTCTGAAAAGAATAACGCATTCTTTATTACTAGTGTATTACATGTCCTGACCTTTTCTTGGGAGTAAAATATTTTACCTTTTGTTTTATTCCCAAATTGCCTACAGAGCTTGTCCAAACAGCTTATCTAAGTGAGACTTATATACCCCAAGGACTGCACATGATGAGAGGATCTTGCCCTTTGCTCTACAGCTATTCCTTTGCAGTTATTGAGATATTCATCCTCAGTTCTATGAAAAACAGTTCTATTTTGTTAGATCAAAAACATCCATTTCTCATTCAGAACACTGATTTTCCTCAAGACACACTGGGGAAAAAAATCTGGTTATTCTACACCAGTGTAATTTGGCTCACAACAACAAAAAAAAGAGTGCGCCCTATACTCTAAGTAAACAACTATGTAGACAAAAAAAAAAATTAAGATTTTTTGTCACTACATATAAAGTCATAATGAAAATTTAAGAGAAGAAGGTATAAAACATATTTGAAGAATTCTAGCAATATGTAGAAAATGATTACACTGTTTTCCACTAAGAAAGTGAAGATCTTTAGATGCAATCATATGGTTATATTTTCTACCAATTACATATTACAATAAGAATCCTGTATGAGGATCAGAATTCAAGCATATTTCATTTTTTTACTCTTTTGCTTAGTGGAAACGATATTACCGAAAACACATTTCAGAACCAGTATTTTTCAGCTTCCTGGTTGCTTTTGGCTAGATTGGTTATCTGACAAAATTATTTTCCTCAAAGAAAATTTAAAAAATAAAAAATATATTCTGCTGATAGATCATTAAAGAAGAACATTCTGAACTCTCTCTGCTTATGGTCCAACTATGTATCGTTACATAATTGCACATGGGCTTTCAATTAGTGCTCGCATTATTGTTAGGACTCTGAGTGTCGTTACTTGTTTTGAACATCCTAAATTATCTGTGAGAGTAAATTTGTAATGATCATTCAGAATTTATTGCAGGCACTTAGACTGTGGGCGAGGAGAGGAGAGGAGAGGAGAGGAGAGGAGAGGAGAGGAGAGGAGAGGAGAGGAGAGTGAAGCCCGTACAGCTGTTAAGTATGTTGTTTAGTTTGTTCTATCAGGTGCATAAAATTTGTAAGACCTAAAGCAGAAACAGTGAGCAGTCTCCTTACATGAAAAGCATTACTGATATTGCAGTTGTATATAATACAAATCACTAATATTATAGTTGGAGACAATGTCAATAAGAGACCTGCCGTATGCATAAATAAATGTTCCAGAGGCTTCAATATGAAGGATTTGTCTATTATCAAACTACAAACTCTAGCCTGTATTATATGCTGAATGTGTCTCTTTTTTCTTTTTCTTTTTTTTTTTTTTTTTATTTTATTTTCTTTTTCCCTCCTTGCTGGCAGCCTATTCTACTGCATTCAACACACCTGTCTTGCCCAGAAAAGCTGCTCATGGTCTCACTGAAGGATTATTACCATGAGGCCAATAAAATATGGTCTAAAGCTGTTGATTTTGTCTCTCATTTTTCTGCTGGAACAGTGACTTCGAAAAAAAAGCTAAGACCCTGCAGGTGACACAGGCATATGGTGGAGTATGGGGAAAAGAGAGGAAGGAAAAAGAGGCAAAGCACTGGAAAAGGGCAGAACACAGAAAAGAGGTCTAACTTAGAACAAGGGTTCTGCTTCATACCGTCTCTGTGTTTGCATGATCCCCCAACGAGTGTGAAGAATGTAGTGAAGGAATCACAAGCTGAGACAGGCACAGAGAGTATCCAGTTCAGAGTATACATTCAGAGTATACATGTGGTGTTTTTTTAAATACACATCCACAGCTATTCAAAAGGAGGGCATAGAGAGTCTGGAACCACACTGTTCAGAGATACATAATGAAGGGACAAGAAACAATGGACATAAGTTAAAAGTTGAGAAATTATGCCCTGTTGTAAGGAAGAATGCCATTCTGTCCGTTGTCAAACAGTGGAAAAGGTGCTCAGAGAGGCTGAGTGTGTTTCACCCTGGAGATATTCAAAACTTGACTGGACATTGCCCTGAGCACCCTACTCTAAAAACCTGCTTCAAACAGTAGGGTGGACTTGTCACATGATCCTGTGACTCTATACGTGTTTTGAGTGATTTGAAAGAAACATTTCTGGCATTGAGAATTAATTTACTAAACTGGCTTCTATGATTTCCTTCTTCATTGTCCAGAAAAAGATTAAGCTTTGGTACTTTATGGAGTTTTTGGATTTTTCCAAATAGAGAGTCTGAAATCAGGGATGGCTTAGCATAAACACCTCACAACCCACGTTAATGCTAAACACCTTCACATTATAGATTTGTAATTTTGGACCTCTGTGGTGGATGAGCAGGGGGATGCCAGAGGTTAAATCTACTAACAAAATGGTGGCACAGTCTCCCCACCCACCTTGTTCAAATACTAATTTCCAATATATTTAAGACTATCATACTCCTGGTGGTCAGATTTCTATCTCACACTGGAATATTCAAATAATTTGCATTACTGACACTTCAAATGAAAAATCATGCCAGGTGAACCTCGACAACATTACCTTTGTGGGCCCACCACAATGTTTTTTTTTCATATAGTTTACACAACTTTTTAGATCTCTAATGGTATTGACAATTAATTTTGAGCATAGTAGGTTAGGTTTCATACAATTTATGGGTGCTTCAATATCTGTAATATCCAGAAAGCTACATTCACTTGATACAATATTAACCTGAAAGTTATAACAGTGGGTCTTATTCTTCCCACCTATACTGTATACAGAAAACTTCAGTTTTCAGTTTTTCTTCCACCTACTTTCTTGTATGAATGTCAAGAGTTTTACTTCCTTTTTGAGTAAGCAAGCTTCATTACTTAAGCTTTCCCCTAAAGTTCAATGCTATGGACACACGCTATGGACTCAAGAATGTAGCACTCAGATTGATATTATTTTGCCAATTTCTTTAATAGCTAAGCATGAAAAAGATTGTGTTAATATATTTTATTACCAACAGATGGATTAGTACTGCATTAGACTATTTTGGATAGGTTAGAAAACACATGAATGTTAAATGACTTTTATCAAGCGCTTGCAACTTTTGATAGCACAACTCTCTCACCTTTATTACTTTAAATAATCAGCTATACATGAACAAACAGAAGAGAAAGGGAACTAGCATCAATTCAGTTTTATGTAGACTTTGTCTGGTCTCCAGAACTCTGACATAATACGTATTAGCAAGTGGATTCAAGCCCATAAAATCTTTCCTAAGGCTTTTAAAGCTGTACTGCATTCAAAATGAGTGTCAAAAGCTTTTGATTTATGCAAGACTGAGTGCACTTTCAGAGCAGGCTGATACAAGTCCCTGAGACACTATCCTGGGCTCCCCAATAGCACATGCACACTGTCACCTGCAGGCTCGAAAGTGCCTCTAACAATGCATGCTGCACACTATTTCTCCTACTTTTCAGCTTCAGTCTATACTCACATTCCTGTTTATCCGCCATATAACTGTCCACAGGTCACGTGTGTTATCCTTGAATGTGTTCTGCGTCATTATTAGCAGGTGGTTTTCGTTTCTGATTTTCAGTTTGAGTATCTTGAGCACAAATATGTACTTTATATAAATTATGGCTACAACAAGATTAGTGTGCTGTAAATTCTGCCTTTTGTACTCCTAAGCAAGGTGTGGAGTAAAAGCACCCATAGTGTCTTTGATATTTTTTATCCTGAAGAAGCTATTAGACACATTTAACGTGTCTAACATTCAGTTCCTTAGTGAAAGTCTGGGGTCCTAAGATAATTAAAAAAGCTAGTGATCAAAAGGTAGAAAATATTTTTTGAGAGAATATACGTTGACGTAGATCTTTTTCTTCCTGACTGTTCTGAGTTTCTTGAATTGAAACTTATTATTTTCACTGTTTAGTAATAGTGGTGGTGGTAGTAGTAGTAGTATCATTTTTATAATAATGTCCTAAAAAATCAATTTTAATGAAAAACTGAAAAAAAAATAAACAAGGGCAGGCACATAATTGGGAACTTAATTGAATTTCTGTCCTTCCTCATTATACCCAGAAAGTAGAACCTAAAGCAATATACTCTTCACATTCATTAGAACTACATAGTCGAAAAAAGAAATCTGTGCTTTTAAATCTGCACTTAAAGTAAGGGAGGGTGGCTACTCATTAGTCAGGAGAAGTGCTTCACTGGACTCTCAAAAGAATGGCAAGATTTTTTACAATTCTACTCCTGTGAGCAAACAAACACAGTCAGAAGTTATGTCCTCAGTAGATGGCAATTAAACCTCACTTTGATTTAAATAAACTTTCAATAAATTTCAAAATAAATATAATTCTCAGATACTTCATTATGATAGTTCATTTCATCCTAAGAAACAGAAGAAACTGGAGATGCTTTCATGACACATTTCCCTGGTTTTATTATTTTTTAATCATAAAGTAAAAGATTTCTTTCTACTTTTCTTCCTACTTAAGTTCAAGTCCACTAACCTTACTGAATTTATCAGATCTTACTGATTTTAACAGAATAAAATACAGCATCATTGAATTTTCTCTGGTATCCTCCAGGTGTTGCCTAATTTCCTGAAATTTTGATTTAGTGTCTAAATATGAAATCTGATTGTCAAACAGATTTATTTAATCCTGACAGTTGAGTATTATTGGTTTAGTAATGTTTCAAGAAACCACTTACATTCAGCTCAACCATTTTATTGATCACAGCACTAGTTAACCAGTAGATAAATGTGTTGCTTGAACCCTGTGCTGTCTAGTCCCCTACACTACGACAGCAAAAATACAGCACGTCCACAATGCACAATTAGCTATTCAAGTTTATACCCCCTCTGAAGCCTGCAGTTCACCAGTTTCCACAGAATTGCGTAATTCCCATCTGCTTATCTTTGAAAACAGAAATGCCAATGATGGAAAATATCAATCACATGGGTCTTTGCTGGTAACTGCTTTGCCAGTAACTTCTGGTACTTTAAAAGAAAGATATGGGAAGTGTCAGGATGTACAAATCAGTCACAGTTGCTATAAAAGGCATTTCTAGAAACACAGGATAATGAGTTCCCAAAAGAATCAGCTAGGCTAGAGGTCATAAGTTTAGCCAGACCTAAATCTGAATAGCAAATTATCATGGGAATTTGGTTCATTGATTAACGTAACCATATAAAACCCTATGGTAAAAATTATGCAAATTAAAACCAGTATCCAAGTAGTTGTTTAAGATTGCTACTCATAGTTCCTACTGAGAATCAGTGGTTTATTACTTACTTATCCAACATTTATCTGCCAAAATTTCTGAGATATTAACCAATTGAAATCAAACAAAGCTGAGTGGAAAAACCCTAGGACATAGTCCCAGTTTGGTAGTCCCATAGTTTGATAGTCATCCAAGACTAAATTTATTTCACTGAAGCTATGCTTAGGTACACAGTCAAACACTGAATTGTCTAACAATTAAAAGGTAAGCCTTTACACAGTCAACCTAGAAACCTTTTTACTAGCGTAGACAAGGAAATATTAAGATCTAACAAACAACCAAACCAAGTAAAAGCCTAACAAAGAACTTAACTACAGTATAAAAAGCTATGACTCTCTTTCTTTTCCTGCCCCAGCATGTTACCCTTTATTTACACACTCTCCTGTGTTTTCCCGTCTGGACTGTATTAAACAGAAAACTTGAAATCAGTTCACATTTTTTAAGTAGTCTTTCTTAACATGTTTAACCTGAAAGGCTGATGGTGTGGCTAATTGTTTTTAACAACTCGGTTGTATTGTCTTTCATTTTCTCTTTTGAGATTGTGTACATTTTTTAAACTCAAAAGAAAATTTTTATTTTGCTTATTCTCCACTAATTGCAGTATGTTCTAATTTTAATATGTGTTATCATCTTCTGCTTCATTATAAAAGTAGAGTCAGCTCACCCAAGGTGTAGCTGTTGGATTGTAATGCTGATTGCATGTCTGATTCACTATTTCATTATCCTGATGAGGTGACGAAATATAAAGCTTGTACTGTGTAATTTCTCCATATGCTTCTAGGATCAACAGCTTAAAAAAAGCAATCCAAAAGTTCTATTCGTTTGTAAGGTAAAGTATCCTTACAAAGGTTAGGTCATTAATTACATTTTCTAAAGCACACTTTAAAAAATTGCCTCAAGGTATTCTAAATAAATCCAGGCATACTGATTCCAGTGGCAAATTAGTATTAATAATTTAAATATCTCCTACATAAGGCATTAATTGAATTAAAACAAATGAATAAAAATGAAATTATAAATTAAAAAGTTTCTGCTCTGGGAGACGTTTTAGAAACACAAACCAGTTATATAACAGTTACATACTTTAGCAAAAACAGACAGAACAGAGTACAACTTTTGGTTTCAGCAATACATCTGCGAGGAACTGCAGTTGAAAATATCAGAAATATCAGTAGTATAATAACATGAAAGTGTAAGGGTTTAATTTTAAAATAACTATTTCTATCAAATGAACTAGTTCACTCACTGTGTATTGCAGTCATACTAAAATCTGGTCCCAAATGCCTTTGAAGAAATATATCCCTTCCTTGATCAAAACTGGCCTTTAAATCACTAATGTTTCAGATGATTTTATAATTGAAAAGGGACACTCATTCACATGTTTTGATGGACTGAAGCTTTTACAGGCTTACCAGAAAGAATTAATAGTAGATTGCTTTGAATATTGCCCTCAGATGCATGAGAAAGATAGCTGCGTGAGAATCTTTAAACAAGTAAAGACACTCCTTCCTGACAGTTTATCTGTAATATAGAGATGGTGGTATTCCTCAGTTCATGATTAATTTTAGTCTAATATTAAGTATGTAAAACAGAACTACATAATTGAGCTTTGAAGGACCTGAATCAAAATTCCTTTAAGTTGATTCAGGATCAGACTGAAAACAAATGATACAAAAAAGAATTTGGATGCTAAAGAATTTAAGTGGAATTGGATATTTATGTGGACAGTGATGACAGTGGAAATCTAATGTTCAGGTCCAAGCTAAGAAAAGGTTTTCTTTTCCATTCAATCTGTCTACTAAAAATGCAAGAACAGTTCCTGAAGCACAGGAGAAACATCTTCAGCTGCTGAACAACTGTTTAATAGAGTAGTGTAACAGTTGTCAGTACATATGAATTACTGTGAATCATTTGGAAGAAGCTTAGTTTAGCGATTAGTTCTTTATGCTAAAGAACTTTTCAGAACAATGGAAAACCATTGTTTGAAGAACACTGTAGCAGTTGTTAGTCAAATACCAAGCTTTGGCAGATCTTGTTTCCTTTTATTGTGTTTGCATTGAAAAGAAAATTCTTCTGTTACCAGATAAAATCCTGGAAAGCAGGATGGGTAACAGGCTGGTATTGTTGGAATAGTGTCAAAAATTGAACTTTCTTTGTCAGTCCCAATTAAAGAATATGAAGCAAAAATAACAGGTGACCTTAATAATATTTTAGATAGTAAAAATATTTACCCCATCATGTTTAAAAATTTAAAAGAAAGGCAGATAGTTTTATTAATCCCTTTCCAAAGTACATACCCATAGTAAACAAAACGAGATAGCTTCCTCTGGCCATGATGTACTTTTTCTCCCAAATGACTCCAGAGAGAATCTAGATCTATAGGTTAAACTCTACTCCAGTTTTTTAATGGTTAAATTTAGCTTATATGAAAACCTGTGCTTGCTTTGTGGAGCTTTGTTTTGACATTTTTTCCCATGAAAGTGCTATGAAGTTCGGACTATACACCTACACTAAAGAAATGTCTGTCTGGTCCAGACCTTTGTCTAGTCTAAAACCTTATCACTGTTCATGGTTGTTTAACAGATCATTAAGAAGGACCCTTCTTCTGCTGTGCCTTCCTATCCTCTGTCAACAGACTATGAACTTTGTCTTCTGAAAGTTGCTGCTAGCTCATCGTGGGTGTGCCTATTTATGCTTTGAGAGCAAACATTAGCAAAGAGCTCCAAGATAGAGTTAGCATAATGTGAAATAAAATGATTGGGTGGGGTTTGTTTTGTTTTGTTTTTGTAAAATACGCTGCTATACCATTTCATTAGGTGCTTATTTTACAGAATGAGAAGTTTATTCCTTTTATCTTTTTAGTAAAATTTGTCATTATATTGTCTTTTTCATGACACAATTCCATGACATCTTTTCTAAGCTAAAGTGTTCTTTTCATGTAAGGATGATGTTGCACATGTCTGATCATCCTACTTCTTTATTCTGAATCTTAAAACATGGTCTTCGAATGGTATAATTATAACTGCATATCAAATTCAAAATACAGGAATATTTTTTCATACTGATGTTCTTTACTCTTTATTTCTTCCATACTAGTTCTCAGAATTCTGTTTTTCCTTTTGCTCTCTTGTAATCAGGAAGGTGATCTTTTCAGAAAAAATACCTGCAACTACATTTTTATGTCTTTCCTGAGTACATATAACTTCTTTAGAGCCTATCATTCTTTCTCAATACTTAACATTTTTCTTATCTAGCAGTCGAAAGGCAAATAGAATGCATTACTTCTGCAAGTATCAACTTTGAATTCTGCCTGGCACTTTATCTCTCAGATACGTTGCATTATCAAATCTTATTCTTCACATTTAACTTTTCCGTAACAACTTCCTATCATCAGCAAACTTTTTACCTCACTTTCCATACTTCTCCAAATTGATGTGTTAAGCTCTCCTCATATCATAGATTCCTGCAAAACCATTCCTTTGTACAAGCTACTTGTTGATTCTTAATTCGTCTCTCTTACCATTTAATAGATTAATACACAAAGGACTTTTGGGAATATAAGAACATCCTTTCAAGAACTCCAATCAATTGTGAAGCAATTTTTTGTTTTTGTAAACACTGTGTTGTTTCTTCCCAAATAAGATTTCTCTTTTATGCTCTTTTTAAAATAGTTTCTTCTAGTTCTTTCAGGACAAACATCTGACTTATTAGATTTCAGTTCCTTACACCTACCCTGGACTCCTTCTAAAAAAAAATATAAACCAAACAGCAAACCCAAAAAACCCAAACTAGAAAACCCAGTTACCAACCACTTTCTACTCTTCACTGAGTGGGAGGTACTAAAAAAGAGTAGACGCTATAATTAATAGTTCAGCATATTGCACAGTAAACACAATTTTTGACATTATTGGTTGTAGTAGGTGACCTCACAAGACATTGTAGTGAGGAAACAGTGATTTCAGGCAGAATCTAGCCAGAGTTTAACCACACACATTGGCTATAAAGAGCCGTATGTTGTCATGAGTGACTGCTGTATAACCTGAGCACATCTCGTAATATTTTATTATCCGTCTTATTTTTTCTAACTAAAGTTTACGATTTTTTTCAATTGTTATAATTTCTACAGAAGGAAGATTTTCTGAAAGCTTCCTTGCTTCTAATGACCTCCCTTACCCTTGTCATATTCCTTCTGGACTTTCTCAAGTCTTTGTTTGATAGGTGACATGTATTCTTCAGAACATCCAGGATAATGTCTTTAAATGGTCTCCACTGTGCCTTCAGAGATTTTACTCTTTTAGCTGTCTGTCTTTTGGACTTTGAAAAACAAAATTCACATGTAGCTCTTCTTTTCTACAGTTTCTTTTACCTTTTATACCATGACAGTTTAGTTTTTTCAAGTGCCTTCATAAAAAGTCTTTTCCAAAAAGAACTCTGTGTCATCTGAATCCACACAAATCATATTTATCCATATGTTTATTAGTTACAGTCTTTATTTCCTGTCAAATTGTCTGGTACAAAGGTCAAATTTACTTGTTTTCAGTTCTTAATATTACCTTAAAAACATGATAAAGAACATTTCTTCCCCCTTCAGAACTACATTTTTACAGATTACTTCTGTTTGGGTCAGTATTCAATGTAGTCTTCAAGAAGTAATCAGTCCATCTCATCTATTCCTGTTGGCTTATACTCTGAACTCTACACTGGACAGCCAGTCCCCAGCCTGTACCATTGCAAGGGGTTAGTCTGCTCAAGTGAAGTACTTGGCAGTTCATTTTCTGTGTTTCATGGTGTTGCTGTTCATCCTTTCTTCTAGCCTATTTAGGTCACTTTGGATGGCAACCTACCCTTGATTATAACACATTTCTCCTAATACTAACTTTCAGAGAGGAATACTTTTGACTTAGAGGAATAACATGAACCTTGCTATCCACATTATCAAATTAGCTTTTTCTCATAGTAACTGGAATTATTTCTGTAGGTGAGAGTTTTGCAGTGTCTCCACAATCTAGGATGGGAGCAGGTATAAATACTTCAGTTCCATATAGTGTGCTTGTGGTCATTTAAAAATTACTTTAAAAGCTGGTCATAAGAACAGATATAACAACATCTCAGATTTTCTTAACAGTAGACTGACACCTACACTAAATTATATGATAGGTTTATAAATCATGTATTTGTAGAAGTCATTTCACTGATTTATAAGTTATGAATATGAATTATAACTATGTTACTGATTCTTAAATTGTTTGATGATTTCCATAAATCATACAACCCAGCTGTGAAAGGTGTTGGGTGTAGTTACTAATGGTGCTACATATTTTTCAGATATGATGCCAGTCTTTTGGTTTATGTAATAGATATTATATGATGACATGTTTTATTATTACTTAATATGCTTTCTTTCCCCCAAGTCATTACACTATTTGCTTTAACCCGGAGTTTTGGACTACAAAATATGATTTGTTGCTCCATTCACCAAGCTAGTTGTTCTCATATCTCTAACTGGATTTGTAACTAACACATTGTGCTAACTCCAAGCCCTAGAAATAAGCAGAGAAAAAGAATCACATAAAGAAGTTAAGCAAACATTAATTAAAATAAATTTAAAAAATCTTAACATTTTTTTCTGTCTGTAATTAATGTTAAGTTGTAACTACTTTGTTTACCTGTCAACTTTATATTGCATATTTTATTTTTCATTTTTTTAATAGCTTCATTCCTTCCTCTCTTTCTTTCTTTCCAATATATATATATATATTTTCTTTTTTTTTTTACCTCTAGGTATTTTGAAGGCAACCTGACATTATTACTTGCCTGGATAACAGTCAATTACTGACCAGTCAGGTGAAACTGGTCTAGACTCTTTATTCTGTTAAATAATTCATTAAATAGTGGTCCCTGTCTTGGTGATCAAAATGTATTCTGTTATTTCAGCACTACATTTTAATGTTTTTAACTGTAAGTAAAGTGCTTAAACTAATGTATTTCCATTCCTTACCAATATTTCAGCTTTCAGCTTAATTTATCCATAGATTTTGTACGTCTGTAGGTGCATATAGGTATTTGAAAAGTTTTCTTGTTTATTTTTAAAAGAAAATAGTTAAATTTGAACCTTTGAACATCATGAGACAAAATTTTTAAACAAAATATGCAAACTTGGTACTGTTTACACACTATGGACTTTGAAGGTTTCATTAACTTGAGTTGTTCAGTTAAGCAAATGAACCTCCAAATATTTATGTATTTTAGAATCCAGTGTAAGATTTGTAAATTTTTGAAGCTCAAACAATTTTGGCCTTTTTAAAAACAGTATTTAGGTGCATTTATGTAGAACTGGTAGTGTCGACTCTGACACTGTCCTTCATTTTGCTTGAACTCAGTGCCAACAAACATGACATATAGGCAAATGTTTAAAAGGCAAGCATCACTTGTAAGTAAATGAAGCTAAATCTACACAGAATTGTAGATTTTTTTTTTCAAAATCTTATAGAGGTCTTTTATGTTGTTTTGAAATATAAAGATAATGAAACATACTTTAGCTTAACCATTAATTTCAATATACTTATACAAGTTTTAAGAGTGTGCAAGAAGCACAAATATAGTTGTATAATAAAAAGCTAAAAGGTTCTAAAAATATACTTAGTGTGTAAATTTCCACCAAAATATTCCATGCAAATGTAAAATACAGTTTTATGCCAACTACATTGTTCACATATTTAAAAAGCTTCTGCTTTATATAGAACTATTAACATTTTTCGTCAGTGTAAGGATTTTCCTGTAACTGTTCTCCAGTTTCTAGGCATATAGATAGAAGAAAACCAGATTTCCCAACCTACCTTACTTTCTTACATAAATATTAAAACAATGGTATAGATTTAGCAAACACCGTTAGTGTGTACTTTTCAATTTATTTAAACATCCACCCACAACCTAATGTTTTATAACTGAAAATTCAAAGTTATATAAAAATAAACGTTCGATACAATAAAAAATAGTACATACAGCTCAGTAAACACAACTTCACTCTTACTAGTAAAAGGCCACAGGCTTTGCATTGACCTGGCAGTACAGGGCCTCAAGACCTGTCTGAGTTTGCTTGCACTTGATGTGGTTTTAATTGTTTTTAGCAGTTGTCTAGTGGCCAGCTAACTGTTGCCCAGCCTGAGTTAGTTTAAGCTCCATGACTGCAAGATACAGGAAAGGTCTCAAAAACTCTGGCGATCACTGTGTGACAAACTGTATTAACAGATGCAGGGAGAGAACCTGCAACTTTTCAACTTTAGCTAAAAACCACTGAGAAGGAGGCAGACTGTGAGAAGAAAGCATTTCAAATTAAACCAAAGAGGATTCCAGACTGGAATAAGGGAAGAACACTTCCCACCATGAACATCATAAGCCATCAGTCACAGACCTCAGTATAGATGCTGAACATCAGCAATACCTGTGCCCCTGTCTTTTTAAGGAATGAAACTCCATCTTTGGACCCTGAGGAGCCCATAAATGGTGAAAACTACACCAGAGAGGAGGGGCAGATACTGCGATTTTTTCCTGTGTGTCAATTTCAGCTGTATGATCAGTTATTTTTATGTTAATGGAGTGACTTGGACTATCAGACTGCTAAAACATCAATTGAACTAAAAATAAATTTTTGCTCCCATATGTTTATGGTGTGTTTCCTTCTGCCCATAATGTGATTTGGCCTGTAACATATGCAGTCACACTATATCACTCACAATCTTCATACTGTACATGCATGCACTTTTTTCTTTATCTAAGAGCAGAAGATTTTACATGTCATGTATGCAGCAATTTAGAATATTAGCTAACCAAATAAGAATTTTTAAAAAGTAATGTATGTTTACATACATAATTGACTCAAAAAATATACTTATTCACTCTAAAAATGTTTATGATACATTCATCTATCATCATTAAATGCAAAACTAATATTTGTAACTGAAATAACAATGTTTTCCACCTGTGAGATATTTGTTTTGCTGTGGACCCCAAAACTGGACACAATACTCCAGGTGGAGTTTCATAAGAGCAGAGCAGGAGGGGAGAATCACCCCCCCCTCAACTTGCTGGCCATGCTTCTTTTTAAAAACTAACTCAAGATTTCAGTAACCTCACTCAAATGGCTTTGTTGGCAATTATCTCTCCTTCCTACAGCTCATCAGTGAGAGTGTTCCTGAGAAATTGAGACAAAGGGTTCAATTCCTCCCTCTATTTCAGGGCTTGCACACCCACATTTTCCAGCTTTCAAAACCAAGGTTAAATTCCTTGTGTATTGCTTTTTTTCCCAAGCAGCTCATCAAAGGTAAGAATTAGTAATTCGGGGGGGTTAAAGGCAGGAAAAATAAAATCAGAATGTGTCCATTGCCTGGGAGGGAGGTATTCAGATGTGAAAGCTGGAATCTTGGTTTTCTGGTTTAGTTTTGAGGACTGTTGACAGATGCTTTCAAATTATTTGATCATGTGTAATTTATAAGCATGACAGGTAGTAGAATTTCTAAGACAATACTCTCTTTTCTTAGCACTGTTTCTCACCAGTTTGCAGACTGTCAGTCCCAGACTAAGTCTACAGAATTCTAAGTATGGCTCTCATAAAATCCACTCAAATATTATTTTTTAATATATTTTGCCAGGAAACACAGATTACAGAAGATTCCCCAAGATCCTTCTTGAGGCGATTTTATTCAACTAATGAATGGCATTCTGCATAGTAAATTTTAACAGCATGAACATCTTGAAAGCCACATCTATTACCTTTTTAGGTGTCAAAGTCTTCAATGCATAAGTATTTTCCTGACTCTGTTTTGAAAATCTGTCACTGACATCATTCCAATAGCTCAATCTGATCAGTGATCAAAGGGCACCCTGATCTTGACTGAAAAGTATGAGTACTAACCAAACATAATTCAGGAGTATTGTAGGGCATGAGAAGTCTCTTAAGTTTTCTGCTCTAGGGAAAAAAAGAAGGCAAAGGTCCAGTGACTTTCTATGTGTATTGCATTGTCAAACCAAAATATTGTCCCCAAAGCAACAGAGTTCAAACAGTAATATTAACTAGATTTATATAAAATATGGGATGGATATGGTGATTTGTAGAAGACTCTATTACAAGCAAAATATTTCTTTCTCTGGTAATGGACCTGACCTTGCAGTCATAATAGTGAGAAAATTTATTGATGAACTGAACTGTTATTTTCTTTATGTAAGTGCTCTGAGGTAGTACACCAGACTTTCATGGAAAAGAAAACTATAGTTATATTAGTAATTGTATTATCTCAAATAGTTTCTTTCATTCCTGGCAATTCATATTGTTGAAATAACACACTAGCTTGTTTTCTGTTTACACAAGCTGCCCCCATATACACATTGGTATCATAATCTTAGACAATTCTAATACCTAGTTCCCATGCTGATCCTTTCATTTTCAAATCGTGCAAGTAGTTTTTAATCTTTTGCAAAATGCCAGGTTAAATATTACTGTCTTCTTCTGAATGCTAAGGAAAACTAAGAGAAGGGAGAGTTGACTTAAGGCCATTATGTGTCAAGGAATGAATAATTTTAAAAATGTCTTATTGTTTAAGCCTGCCATTCCAAAATTTTTAGACTATAGCCTGGAGTCATATCTATAGCACAGTAGTAAATGATGTACATGTGTCCAAACAGACAGCAACCTGGCCATACTGGTTTTCAAGGACAACACAGAAATGCCACGTTCACAAGCAGTAAAGATGCATCAGTACAGTTGGGCAACCAAGGTGAAGTATATTTTGCTTCCAGCACTACCTTAAACCAGGTCAGTGTTTTGCTGCATCTTGCTCAGCAGAGGTGTGACCTGAAATGTCAGTGTTGAAGATAATGAGGAGTTAAGCTCCTATTTTTTTAAGTAAAAGTTCCATATTAGGTATTTTCAACAGGTTTGGTTTTTTTTTTTCCCTTGGATTCCTTAGATTTTTAAGATTCCTAAAGGTAAGTACTTTTAAGAACTATTTTTTTAATTACTGTATGTCTCTTTATACATTACACTATGTCTCGTACTATGCTTATGGCTTTATCTAAACTGGGGGATGTTGGAGACTCTCTCGGTTCCATGTGGTTGCTGCCCTGGCAACACTCAGAGAATGACTCAAATGCTTACAACTTGTCCCTGCCTCACCAAATGTCCTGATTTCCACTACTAGGCATCACACTCCAGTAATTTTTCAGCCTGGATAAATGTAGATGCTGGATTACAAAGCAAATTATGGACAGCAACTGGCCCACAGATCTGGGCCAGTTTCATAGCAACTGAATTGATAGCCTTCAAAAATGGTTGCAGATTCAAACTCTTCTATAGCCTCACTGTTTAAAAATTATTTGTGTTTTTTATGCTCTTAACGGTTAAAAGATTATCTTGAGATTTTGTCACACAGCACCAAGGCAGAGAGATAAATGCATTTGTAATAAAATAATATCTCCTCTTTGACGTGCTTAACTTCCACTGTCCTTACATGTAAGATTCAATGCAAATTTGTCATGGCTGCTTTCAGAGTTTGATGTGGCTTAAAGGTACATCTTTATAGAATCATAAAATCGTAGAATCCTAGAATGGTTTGTGTTGGAAGGGACCTTTAAATATCGCTTAGTTCCAATCCCCCTGCCATGGACAGGGACATATTTCACTAGATCAGGTTGCTCAAAGCCACATCCAATCTGTAGCCAACACAGGCGGCAAGTGTTTCACTGGTTCAGATTGATATACCATTGTGTTATTATGCCATATGGAGTATGAAGGTTTGAAGACCATGCAAAAAAAACTTTACGTTTTAATTTGTCATTTTAATAACTATAAAAAAAGTTTCTGAAAATATAAAAAAGACTCAAAGAGAATTAATATGAATTAAAAAGTGCTCAAAATGCTCAAAAATATAAAACCAATACTTTTCGCATGCTAAGTGTATTGATCATTTTATATGTTGATCTAGTCTATGAAAACCACAGCCTAATTTAATGAGTGTAAACTCTAAACAATATTTCATAGGCATTACTTCAGCATACATGTATGGTTTTACAGACATTATTGATACCCCCTTTTAAATCTGAAAAATCTTCCATGTACTTAAGAGTTACTATTACCTAGTTAATTATTATTGTTGTGGCAGCAAATAGCTCCAGTTATTATTAGGACACCCTTACTTATAGTGACATGAAAATAGGGGGGAAAAATATCATTGAAATATTTTCTGAACAAAACCACATATAGGTAAAGGTCAGGACATAAGGTGACAATCTGCTGGAAAGTGATCTCAGATGATTACATACATTAACTTCTTGCTTTTGATTGTAAGAATTTTGGTAAAGAGTTACAGTAATCAAAAGTAGAAACACTGTTTTCTTTTATATCCTATGGGATGACCAAAAAAACCTAAATATTATTTCTTCTGTTTTTGAAGGTTTGTTCATTTATTTTTTAAGGACAAAAAAATCCCATTCAATTAAAAGCAGTGGCTATATCTGAAATATTTCCAAGATGTGTAAACTTTGCAAACAATCATTTTTGCCTTTATAAATCCTATTACTTTCAGGTGATGTGCAAAACTGAATCAAAGCACCCCTTCTGCTGGATTACAGCCAAAGTTCCCAGTATCTTCTTCACAGTGAACGCAAGTCTCTGTGGTTTCCAGGATGCTAGAAAGTTGCAATTTTTTTACGAGAGGTGTTTTGGAATCTTTTGCAGCTTTTTTACATACAGCTACAGCAATCTTAACATCACTGTGGTTTTTTTTGCTTGTTTGTTTTTCTAGATATATGTCCTCTTTGTTAGGCTTGTAAACAAAACACGAAGGTTATAGGAACATTGCAAGTGGATAAAAGCTTTCCATAGGAAAAAATGAGACTCTCATTCCTACCAACTTGAGAAGCAATTCTATGAAAACTGAGGTGGGTCCATCACATCTAGGCCACAGCTGCTTATGACTAAGCACAATTATAATACAATTGCTGTGAAAACCTCAAGGTGAAGTCAGTACTTTGAACTTCTAACCTGATTTTCAGCATAATGAATTTCATCAGTCTTTAAGGCAGAGAGGAAGTTACCACGACATTGGTAGGTATTCATTTAAGTCCTTCATTACATTAGAATTTCAGATCACTGAAGATGTATTCTTAAAGGGCAAATATCTGTGTATTACATATGTATAAATCTGTTGTATACTCCTTTCACTAAAGTGAATGGCAAAACTTCCATTGACCTCGGTTACAGAGCATTCTTATTTGCAAGTCGGTTAGGAGTAGAATATGTCTCAAAACAAGGTCTCCTTCGGGTGTGTCATAGTTTTACCCTTAGCTGGGAGTCAAACTCCACAGCTGCTCTCTCACCTTTCCCCATCCCAAGGATAGGGGAGAGAATGAAAGGAGTAAAGGGAAAAAAGACTCGTGGGTTTAGATAAGTACAATACAATAACTAAACTACAATACTATTGAAAATAATGGTAATGATGATAATAATAATATATACAAATATACCAATGAGCGAACCACAGCCATACTGCTCACCACCCCAAGACCAAGGCTCAGCCCATTTGCAGCTGACAATCCTGGATCAGGAAGAGTCCTGAAACCGTACTCCTGGAATGGAGATGAGAACCTGAGCATCCGAGACCAATAGCTGACTGAGGGAGTAAGACAACCCTGGGAGTGGGACTATCCAGAGTAAGAAGACCCAGA
This sequence comes from Pterocles orientalis, assembly GCA_011057875.1. Taxonomy (NCBI): domain Eukaryota; kingdom Metazoa; phylum Chordata; class Aves; order Pterocliformes; family Pteroclidae; genus Pterocles; species Pterocles orientalis. The sequence goes on from WKFP01015164.1 coordinate 63,502, forward strand.
GCAGGAAAGATGACCTGGAGCAAAAGGGAGAAAGCAACTTCCGGATAGAGCCTCACCTATATACTGGGCATGATATGAAATATACCATTTGTCAGTTTGGGTCTCAATCCTAAACCCGAGATCAAATCCTAGGCTAGTAATTGGGGCTGTGCTCCCTGGGCCCAGATTCTTCTGCCCCTGCAGACACTGGCACAGCAGAGAAACTGAAAAGTCCTTGACTGTCCTGGCAGCAGCTGTACGCATCAGTATGTTATCAGCCTTCTCCTCAGCACAAATCCAAAACACAGCCTCTTGATAGCTACTGTGAAGAAAGTTAACTCTGTCTCAGTTCAGCTAAAAGCAGGACAAGGTGTCTCATCTAACAGAACATGATAACAAATTAAATGGCATTTTCAGGACACATACATGATTTCTTATAGCCTGGATAGAACATTTTTTAAAATAAGCAATTTTAAAAGATTCCTTCCTCCGACCTTTGAAACTGAGTCTTTGTGGCATCTTCAAGTGGACATCCCACATTTGTGTTAATGAGGTGGCCCCATCTGACAGCAGTCAGAACATTCAGTTGTCAATGTAACTACAAGACACCTCACTAAGGACATGAAGGTATATGGAACTGAATCACATGTATTTTCATTGGCATGATTGACTTTGAATGTGCTAAGAGACATTAGCCTTGATACTGAAAGCATTTTTGCACATTTACCTTTGAGCTTTCAGGACATAGCAGAGAACTGTATGGCCCCACTCTTGTGCATGAAGGTTACACACATAATAAGCTTAAACTGGGGAAATACATCATCATTAATATCTTAAATGAGAATATAAAATCAAGCTAAAAATCTTTGAAATCAAGCATATGAACTAGAAACACTGGCATGCATCTGGCTGTATAACGTTTTGCATAAACTGAATGCAAAAGAAGACAGAAGGAACTGAGGCAATAAAATAAAACAGGCAAAATAATCCAGACAGGAGAATATTTAATGAGAATCCAAGCTTTTTGACCAGGCTAGAATATATATGTGTCTTCATTCTAATGAAAAAAAAGAATTACAAAATTTTTTATGGCATTAAACACAAAACAGGAAATCTGATAAAGCTGAAGAGGTTGACTCCCATCCTGGATCTCCTAAAGAAACACTGTTATCAGGATCACTGTTTGTGATGACCCTAAAAACTTCTGGGAGAAGGTCAGGAGAGAAGATCAATCAAAATTTTTCTTCTCATCAATGTGTCTTTAAATACTGGAATAAAATTTTGGACAATTGAACTTTCATTTAGTTTGCAGTCCCAAAAAATACAGATGTATACATAATGATATTTGCCAGAAAATCAAAATATTTTGCTTTAATTGTTGTCTCTCAGAGAGTAATACATCACAAAGATGAACAAGGAAATAACTGGTTTAAATCAATGCCATTGCAGTCATGCTTACTAAAACTTTTTCTGTTCTCCCAGAACTAATCATTTGAGTAATGCATTCTGAAAAGAATAGAATAAGTATTCCAGATCAGTGTTATTTTAAGGTGCATATTTTCATGGATTTATACTGTGACAGTAATAACGGCAATTTGGAAATCATCTTTGTTCTTGGAGACGTAAATTAAACCACATTCTTATTCGTATTGTACTGAGGTTATAAAATTCATTTGAGCAGATAATCAATGTCAAACAAAATAAAAAATCATAAATTCAGAGAAACAATCTTACAACACATTGTTCTGATATGAGAAGCTTGCTCCAACCGTTTGACCTCAAAGAAAATTGATGAGAAGTCACAAAGAGAAATGGGTGAGATTGGTTGATGGAAACTACTGATCCAGAGGCACACAAACTTTTCAAGAACTCATTGACAGTTTGTCTTAAAAAGAAAATAAAAGTAAGTTTAAATGGTTGGTATATTGTTCTTCTCAGGTGTATTATTTTTTACAAATGTATAAACTCTTTCAGTAAGATAAAAATTTAGTTCCTTAGTCCCAGAATGAGGAGAAAAGGTGTTTCCCTGTGATTGCTCCTCAGTGCTAGTGACTGGATTAGACAGCTTTAGGCTCAGTCCCTTGATATTGTTGGACAGTAAAGCTACTGTGAAAGTGAAAACAAGATTCTGGCTGTGACAGATGAACACCATCGGATCTTATTGCAGCAGTTTAAGATGTTATGAACCCTGAGTTTCTGTCTTCCCTTTCTGACAGAGGTCAGTGCCCTTGCAGCGCAGTCAGAAGAAAGAAACAAGTGTCGTCTGGTCCCCGTGTCCAGTGTGTTAGATCACGTACACTCTCCATCGGCAGCTGAAGCTAGGAAGTCAGGATCTGCGCTGCTGGGACCATGTTCATTTCTATTGACTGCAGAAGGGAAAGTGTAACAAAGCATCACCTGTAATGTTTGTACCAGAAATTGTAGGAGTTTATCTGTGAAAATCTTCATCATGGTGCAGTTAAGAAATGGGATTACACTGTCAAGTTTCACTGAATTTAGATCTTTGAGGGGTATGGCGTGCTTTTTATTCAGACAGGCACACTGAGTTCGCTTACATTATGGAATTACTTCTGAGAATTCACATTAGATGAAAGGTTTGTCTCTTTCAGAAACGGTTATTTTACTCCATGTGTCGGTATCCTATTCAGGTTATGTCATGTTTTAAGCTCAGCCAGTATAAGCACCACACAGCTGCTCACTCGCTCCTCGCCCTGCCCCTACTTCTAAGAGTGGGATGGGGCGAGAATCAGACGGATAACAGTGAGAAAACTCCTGGCTTGAGATAAAGGCAGTTTAATAGGTAAAACAAAAGCCACGTGCACAAGCAAAGCAAAACAAGGAATTCATTCTTTACTTCCCTTCAGCAGGCGGGTGTGCAGCCATCTCCGGGAAAGAAGGGCTCCATCACACGCAATGGTGACTTGGCAAAATAAAATGCCATTATTTTCAGTGTCCCTCTTCCTCTTTCTTTCCCCATCTTTTATTCCTAAGCATGCTGTCATATGGTATGGTCAGCTGTCTCAGCTGTGTCCCCTTCCAACCAAGTTCTTGTGCACCCCCAGCCTGCTCACTGGTGAGGTGGTGTGAGAAGCAGAAAAGGTCTTAATGGTGTGTAAGCACTGCTCAGCAATAATTTAAAAAATCCTGTGTTATCAACACTGTTTTCAGCACAAATCCAAAACATAGTCTCATACTGGCTACTGTGAAGAAAATTAACTCTATCCCAGCCCAAACCAGCATGGGTTAAAAAACACTGCCTCATCAGTCTACTACTAAGTTTCAAAATGTTCCTACATGTTTTCTTGAAATGTACACAAATAGAGGGATTCCCTCTTTTTTTAATTGTAAAATATATATGCGGAAACTTCCAATAATGTGTATTTTTTTTGTTACAGTTCAGTTATTTTACTTTGAATGGTAGAGGGACAAAAATCAAGCTTCTAATAACAAATTGTGCTTGCAAAGGGATGGATTTCAGAGAGTCTTCACCACTTTTCTATTATTAAATGAAACATTTTCTAGTGTGTGTAAACCAATTTAGGTAACCAGCAATAAAAGTGATAGATACAGTGAAAAGGTGCAGATTTAAAAACAAACAAACAAACAAAAAAACAAACGAAAACTCCTGCAACTTTAAATTACACTGAATTAAATTCAGATTGCATAGTGCTTTCAGCTAGAAAGAGTATTGAAGAACAACCTGCAGCCAGTTGAAATTTTTTCTAACACAAATGAAATTTCATTGGAAAACGTATTCTGAAGCCCTCAGTCTCTTGCTTAAAATAAAATATTTTTGATTCATTAAGATTTGTTGAACAGTAAAGCAGCAGATAAAGACCAGGAGTCCTGGTGGGTTGTCACCTGCCACTCTGATTTCCTGGCTGGTTGGCAAGGTGGCTCCTGGAGGGCCCTGGAAGCTCGGGCTGGTCAGCCAGGAATCCCCACCAACGGATGGGCTTGTGCTGTTCCAAACACTTGCTCCATTCATTTGCAGCAAGTTGCAGGTTAGGGCCATCTCTTATTCCATCTTTTCTAGTTTCTCTGTTATTGTTCTGGTAGAGTTATATTAGTTTGGTTTCTGGTAAATACATATCGGGGAAACTAAAAATCTTACACAGTATAGCTAGGAGGTTTTTACTTTTTTTTTTTTTTTAATTCATAATTCATCTGAGTGTATGTAGAAGACACATTTATAAACATTTTGATAGAAGATAGTGACTCTCTCCTCTCCTCTTTTCTCCTCTCTTCTCCTCTCCATTCATCTCCTCCCTTCTCCTTTTTTTCTTTTACAGGGTAAAAGCTGAATTTGTACAGCTGTGGTGCATATTCAGATAACTACTTCTCACCACTAGGAAGAGGAAATACCATGTTGCTTTTCAGCACAAACATAGTCAGTTTAGAATTTCAATCTGCTGTTTTGTGATATTCAGATACGGTGTTGCATATTTAGGGCAGATATTTTTGTGCAAAAAATTTTATTTATCCCTTTCCAAAGGCACAATCATAAGCCAATATTCCTTCTATTTCGCTATATTACCTTATTTGAAAACAGTACCAACAAACCACCTAAACATCCTATCTTCTCTTAGAGAATTAGTATTTTTCTTTTGATGTGCCTCAAAGTGGGAAACCACTTCAATATGGAATTCAGCCAAATTTTTGCTATCGCATTGACATCAGCTGCACAAAACTGCTTTATACTGGCCTCTCTGGCCAAATGTTAGCTTGGCGTGTTTCACAAAAAGAAGGAGGGGCAGGTATAGCTTCAGCAAGATTCTGTCCTGAGGTCTGATACCCTAAAACAATTTTTCAGGTCACAATTAACTGAGTTTTGTTTGATGTGATCAAACACAGGACAAGAAAACCTTGACCTATTTTTTTGCTATTTATTTATTAAGGGCTCAACAGATCCATCACTCCTGCCAAAGGGTCTTTACACCACCTGGTCTATCCTGTGGACAGACAGGATGCTATGGCAAGGAGTAAAGCTCAGCTTCAGAAGCAGAAAGTTTTTTCCATCTATCCTTGCACACAACCCTATTGCAAGCAGAAGTCAAAATCTGATCCAAAAGCTGTTTTTTTTTGAGACAAATAATATTTAACAAATCACGTTTATTGCTCTAGAAGACAGTCACATATTGCAACACAAATGCTTTCTGTCACAGTGTATTTTGCAACTCATCCTATGTAAAGGCCAATGATGGAAGGCTTATCTACAGAAAATTGAAGACCTATTCTACTTATAAGACTTTCAATTAGGATCGTTCTCCTCCAGAAGCTAATTAAACTCTTCACAAGCAGAAATGCTCAATATCTGAGTAAGTATATTAGAAAGGAATAACAAGTGAGCTACAGCATTGTGTTAAGAAGCAGTTGGAAACAAAAGGGTTTACCTTGGGGGGCAACATTCTCAGTTTCTTTCTCATTTTCTGCCTTACAGAGGATAAACTGGCTTTTACGTAAGTCAGTTTTGAATGACTGTACGTTTCTCACACAATGGCTAGGGAAGGTCTTCAGGTTCCAGGACTTATTCTCATGTATTCTTTTCCTAAAGCACACCTCAAAGATGGTGCATAGAGAACGTTCTCTTGCTCTCTGACCAGAGATCATGTTTGTCTGAGAAAATAGTGTAGTGATGAAGACTCCATTCTGACTCAGAGCATGGCTTTCAACAAAAGGACAAAGTCCAGCAGTTCGTACCAAAATCCATCTCTGATTAGGCAGCTTTCACTGGCATTTCTGTGCACATATTCTCTGCTAATATTTGGTTGTTATTTCAAAAGGAAAAAAGAAGAGGAACAACACTGTTAGCTCTAGGGTGCTTGTTGCTATAAAACAAATAACCTTTCTTCAAAATCTGTAACAGTTCCCACAATAAACAGTAACTAAATATTTCACTGTCCTTGAAGACCTATTGTTCCATTTATAAGAAGCCTTGGGTGTTATGTCTCTCCAGAGGAGATGTAGGAGTTACATTTTTGTAACTCCTAGCAGTCAAATAAACCAGTATAAGAAATAGGAAATACATTTCAGCCAGCTGTTCTTTAATGTACAATCAGGACTAACAGAGTAATACTTTGCGTTTAAATGAGTATTATGGTTGGCATACAATCCAAAGGTTCAAATTTTATACCTAGTAATCAAATAATTAGGAGAATGGTATTACAATTAAAATATTTTCTTTATTGTGTAACCAACCCTATTTGTAAACAGAAAGTAGGTGTGTATAAAAGTCTTTTTGTAAACACACAAACCAGTATTTGTAATCAAGTACAAGATTGCTTTCAGAGATGCTTAGTTAAGAATGCTTGAATATGAACAAATATGCGCAGACATGCAGAACACCATGCTTTTATCTAGCTTAAAATCAGGCCACAAACGTCTGGATACTAAAGATAAATTATTTATTTTTCTAATTGTATTTAAATACATACCTCGTTGAAACGTATATTTTGTCTAAAGCAAATTAAACAAATTACGCAGAGAAAATTTAGAACAAGTTTTAGAACAGATTAAGCATAGACATGCTCAAAGCCCTCTCTATGTTTTTTTCTCCCTGATTAAAGGGGTTTATTGTTGTCAGCTTTCCCCAAATTCTCATATTCCTATCAATCACCAGACTGGACTTTTTTCTAAAAGCAAATGAAAAAAACTTCTTGTTTCAGTATCAAATTACGCTGTGAATAATTCCATAGGGGAAGTCTAAGGCCTAATATAGGAGTAGCTTCTATGAAAACGTGCCCAGTGACTTCCCCTGCTGAGACCTACTTTGAAAGGCCTTGCCAAGCCAGAAGAGAGATTAGATTCCAAGTGCTGTTGCAAAAACAATGAGTTTCTAGGCTTCAGTGTAGTAGAACAGCTGAAATACTAAACAGGCATGTGCAAATCCTAATTAATTAAATCTAATGCTCCTGTTAAATGGTAGGATTCTCTATAACGTGAGGAATTTTTAATAAACAAACAAAAATGGAAGTTCATACTTAAAGCGAATGCATCACTATGGCATCTTCTGACATTCTCCCTATATTCTCTTTACCAAAGAGTAATTACAGTCCATTTATGAGTGTACCTACTGAACAGCATTTGCTTCCCAGAAAACCTGGAATTATAAAATGAATTGACAGTGTTTGCTGGCAGATACTCAGTAGGCCTCTTTCATCCATATTTTCACTGTCATTACATATTACTCTACTTTTGCTATGTGTTCTTTGCCTCAAATTATTTTCATCATGCTAACATCCCTGCTCTTCAATTATACATGCAAATCCTTTTGTAATGGATACCTGCCACAAAGCACTTCCATACATCTTTCCATATTAAACAGTTCTGACCTTCTTATAAATGAATTAATATGTTTCTTGGAATGACCATGACTTGAAGCAGATCTGCTGACCGTAAATGACTAAATCAAGGACAAGCCATTGCTGGAGCAGCCTGGTCTCCCAGCTGGTGTGAACTGGTATAGTTCCATTCAACTGAAAGGATGCAGATTAGCCAGCTTCATTGATTTTGCTGAAATTATGCCATTTAACATCAGCTGAGACATCAAGCCAAATGACAGTGTCGTATTATTTAGACTCTTTTTGGTTCTTTCTTATTGAAGCTATTGCATCTGCCACTTTGCATCAAAACATTCTTTAAACCCTTTCTATTTCTGTAATTTTATTATATATATTTATATATTTTCTTCATGTTTAGGGACATTGTCATTTCTAAATGGCTTATTTTTGTCATATATTCTAATATGCTAGCTATCAATCACACCTGATAATATCTTTATTGAAAACTTTCAAAAAACTTACATGAAAACTCTTTCTTCTTTTTAAGGACAGATTAAGCAACGACAAAAAATAAACCCCAAGCAGCAATTAAAAAAAAAAAAAAAAAAAAAAAAAAAAAAAAAAAAAAAAAAAAAAAAGTAAAGTAAGACAAAGTGCAAATGCTCCTTACAAGAACAACATAGACGTGCAGATTCAGACTACTGGAGTGACCTCAGTTTCAACCCATTTCTGATTCTAATCAGGTCAGACATATTAAGGACCCATACAAGGTACCTTTGTAGCTCTGGCCTATCTCTAAGATGGATCTGTGAAAAGCAAATAAGTTAGACACAGATAAGCCATGAAGAGACAGCAGTGGAAGAGAAACTGACTTTTCCCAAGAGTAAGGAATGTAGAATTTATCCAGATCCACTGGTTTCCTAAGTACAGCCACACTCTGTCTCATGCTAGATGGCAAAAATTACACACATCATTATTGAATACATTATGATAAATCACGAAATGCCTTTCCACTCACTTTTGCACCTCTGAACCTTCTTGCAGTGTAATGGTAGATAGAAATATATATGAAATTTTTATTTCCATAATGCCATACAAAGTCTTTTGACAAATTCACATAGGATTTTTCAGCTTACAATTATTTTGCATTCTATTTAATTGTCTGCTTAAAGTATTTGTTACTTCCTGGACCTTTCACCTTTACTTACAAAAAGCATTTATTACAGGTTAAGTAATAATAAAATGAAATAAGAATAAATTACAATTACTGTAAGACACTCAGAGGACATATAATTAGCAGTGAGTGCAAAGCGGGAACATTGGTAAAAATTTGTGAGCTACAGTTGGCCTTGGATGATATATATTTTGTCATTGCCTTGAAACCTATATAATACACATAAAGGTGTTTAGATAATAGCAAGGCAGTCAGTATTAAGCAGAAAATGTACAACAATGAATCCAGATAATATACTTTTTTAGATCATACACCTTGACTGTGCTATGGTTTTAGGTTTCAGTTTAGTTTAACACGAAAAAGCGTGAACATACAAAGCAGAAAATAAAAGCTTTTCTAATCAGTGCATTGCAGCTTTCAAAGAGTATCTGCTTCAGTAAACTTCCTGAGTGAGGTTTTTGAGTAAGTTCCTGTTGCCTAAGAAATACCTCAAAGGCAGAAATCAATGAGATCAGTCCCAGAATAGCTAGAGGCTAAAGGTCTGTTACTTGAGGAATATATCACAAAATCACAGAATGTTAGGGATTGGAAGGGACCTCGAAAGATCATCTAGTCCAATCCCAGAAATACCTAGATCAGATCGCACAGGAACACATCCAGGCGGGCTTTGAATGTCTCCAGAGAAGGAGACTCCACAACCTCTCTGGGCAGCCTGTTCCAGTGCTCTGTCACCCTCACTGTAAAGAAGTTTTTTCTCATATTCAAGTGGAACCTCCTATGTTCCAGCTTGAACCCATTGCCCCTTGTCCTATCACTGGATGTCACAGAGAAGAGCCTGGCTCCATCCTCCTGACACTCACCCTTCACATATTTATAAACGTTAATAAGGTCACCCCTCAGTATCCTCTTTTCCAGACTAAAGAGACCCAGCTCCCTCAGCCTTTCCTCATAAGGGAGATGCTCCATTCCCTTAATCAACAAGGTCAGCAACGGTAATGAGGTCCACAGGTGAACCTCGGTGAAATTCAGAGTGTCCGAAACTGGATGTGCACTCTTGCTGCATGCTTAGCCTACATCTCATGAAGACCTCAGCACATAATAGCTACCAGAGGGTAACTCTATTCCCTCTGTTTCTAGTTTGCATGAAAGGAAATGCACGCTTGTGAACTATTAGGAGCTGAATTAAATTAAAATGCAGCCCAGATACTCAAAGGTAGAGTGAAACTGAACAATAACAGTAAGAGCTAAGGAAAAGATGGAAGGCTCCTACAAATGTACCAGTATGCAACATATTTACAACACATTTAAAGAACAGCTATCCTTTGGTAGCGCTGTTTGGCGGGTGAGCCCAATAGGAAGAAATACTTACAACTGATTCTGTAAATTCATAGGTATACTAAACTGGGCCGAGAGCTGCAATCAGGGAAGATGTGTTGTGCTCTTCATTCAATGTCAGTTTGTGACACTAAAATAAGTGGTTAACCCTATCTGTCTCAGCCATACTTTTGTTACCTGGAAATTAGAAAAAATACTTCAGGTATTAGAAGCATATTTACCTGCAGGATATAACAGCTGAACATCGGCACTGTGATCTAAATCAACGAAATATAAAAAATTTGCTGCTTGAAAGGTATAAATGAAATGCAATTCAACTATGGCACATTGTTCACAGATGTAAATTTAAAAAGCCTGGAAGAGGAAGAAGGTGATGAAAGTCTACACGTGGGATAAAAATAAGCCCAGTACCTTCCTGGAGGTAACTTTAGGGTGACAGGTAGTAGAATCCTCCCCCCCCCTTCCACCCTCAGCACAATATTTGTCACATTTGACATCTATGACAGTTGCCTCAAGAGCTTTGAAAGAGGTTGTGCTACTGTCAATACTAGCCAGATACTATGTTGTAAATCTGACACAATCTCCAGCTGAGTTGCTAACAATGTTAAACCAAGGTAACATATTGTTCACTTTCCATAATAGCCAATGCAGATGTCTACTTAAATATTTCCTTAGGACACACAATTAAAAGTCATGTACATTTTAGCTGCTGCATGCTGTTCTTGTCAGGAATGTGTATCAATAAGACTGTGAGGTACAGAAGATTAAGCAAGGCATTACAATAACAAGTACGTATTTTGCTTCTTAATGTACTTACGTTTTCTTCATTTTTATTTAAGTTCTTGGTGAATCTTTAGTCACTTTTTAAAGTAAGCAGCCATCTGTAGTGTAATTCACGTTTGAACAAATAGCTTAGCTTTTTATTTTTCCAAAAGAACATGTATTTCTGTCTTTGAGCAGATCAAAATTTGCACCTTATGTCTGCTCTGATGGGATGCACTCATTTAGTCTATCCCAAAAACAGCTGATAGCAATAGATATTACTGAAACAGGAACAGCAGGTCAAATCTTCTTTTTCTTCATAAATTGCTTTTGAGAAAATAAAATTTTCCTTCTTTAGCTAATTATTTCTATATGTGTGCTTACGTGTAGTTCCAACTTCTCTTCCTATTTCTAAATGGCACTATCTTTTAAGTAGCAATTAATTATCTGAGGCAGAGAAGAAGGTATTGGTATATGGAGTCTTCTACAATCATGGAAGGAAAAGGCATTTTCTGGGTGTTCTTGGCTGTTCTTGCAGATGTGAGTTGGTTGACTCTAACATTACATTATTTATTTTCCTTTGAAAACAACACAACATTTCACTGTTTATATCTTACAGAGATTACATGGTATTAACTCCACAAGGAAGGGTGTGAAAGGAAGGGAATACAGAAGCAAATAATCACAGTTATAAAGATATTAATCCTTCAGCACAGGTGTGGTTTTTTTGCAGCATTGACTTACCAAAATATCATCTAGAAATATGTGTTTTAATAGCATGAAGAAACTGCAACTACAGCAACGGTAATTATTATTCTTTTTGTTCTTCACAGTTATGCTTACAGCAATTATAATTAAAACAGATGTTACCATGTATAAATAGCAAGTACATTTGTTGTTCTCTTGATAACAAAAATAAATCATCTTCTTCATGGCTGAATTCTTTCTGTTTTTTGTGGGGGTTTTTTTGTTTTTTTTTTGTTTTTTTTTTTTTTTTTT
>WKFP01015164.1:81285-97840 GCA_011057875.1 Pterocles orientalis
AATTCTTAAAACAACTTCAGTGTTTTTTAATGAGTTGCTGAAAAGAGAATCATTTTTACTTCACTTTTCAGTGTATCTTTAGAGCCTACTTCATTTTGCTTTATAGCAGCAAGGGGTACACTCACCGAGTGCTAAAAATCTTTCAAGCTAAGAATAACTGCCAGATGTTCCTGATACTTCATTATGATCACCTTCAACATTTTTTGTGATAAATTTCCAGGAGCCTTTCACTAAACAGAACCTAGGTTACACTTGAGCAAGTCAAGATGACAATATTATTAGTCACTTAAGTTGATCGTTAAAACATATACTTGTCATGCGGGAATGTGCACTTCCCCACTTATATTCATTAATATGCCTTAAATGACCAATTTTAGAAAGATAATCACAAAACAAAAAATATATAAGATAATTTCTCAAAGTATTACTTTTTAAGTTTTCCTGGGAGCCATAATACTTTTAAGCTACTAGAGCACATGAGAAAGTTTAGCTGTTCAAAACAATTTCCTGAAATTTTCTTTCAAATTTCCTATCTTGCTCTAAGGTGCTAGCTGTTGCAGCTAATAGAGATAATTGCAACTGAATGACAATAAAGAAACATTTTTAGGTATGCAGGGATTGACGAGAATAATAAAAGATAAAAAATTGTAAGTGAAATGACAGTTTAAGATGCCAGAGAATGCCCTGTCTTCTTGTCCTCTGACCTCTTTTGGCTATATATGCTACTGAAAAGATGGATGGGATATATTTACAGGATTAGGTCTGTACTTAAGCTAGGTCTTGAACCTGCTCCCAGTGCACAAATACAGCTATATATTCTGTCCCTTGCTGGCTCAAAACTGAAAATCTTATTGGTTTTTATTAAAGGTACTGGTGAAATTTAAAAGCAATATAATCACTTTGTTATTAAGGTAACCTTAGTAACTAAACACAGTATAAAAATTAAAGCCACAGTATTCAAAGCTTTAGTTCATGGCAATGGCTCCCTAGGAAAGACAAAGACGACGTGATTTACATACCAATAAATTTTACAGGAAGGAGTCAAAGGACCTTCATGACTTTAAGGCTGCAAAAATAGAGCAGAGATGCCATTCAGCGGAAGCAGGTACAGAGCCGGTGCAGGTGTCATTGCTCCCCTCTCTTTATTACTTCAAAGTAAATGATTAAAATACTCCTCTATACAGTGGCTGTGTCCAATGCTTACAGAACTATTTCTGTCAGAAACAGGCAAGGATCATCTGTCTCCTGAAACTTCACACTGAGGCTGGAGAGAACAACTGGAAAAAGCTCTTTGGTAAATGAAACAGTGAACATCTTCCTCTTTGGCCCACCAAATACTTCATTTGGCTTTGCTTCGTTGATCTAGATATGTGAATAGAGACGTACCAGAGGAGACTTTTTTTTCTTGAAGTCACCTGAGCAATGCTACCTGAGGTAGCCAAAGCACTTTATATATAACTGAAGACCCAGTTCAAAACAAGTTGTTCCACCACTTTGTTCATTTTTCCTGGGTACTCAGTACCTACACTGTGTCCCCAAGTATTCCTACTGTCCCTTTTCAAGCATATTATTTCACCTTCGTAGGCTGGCTCTGCACATCATCAGTCTTTCCCACACATAACCCTTCCCCTCCCCCCTCTCCGATATTCCCAGTTTATTTATTATCCACAATCAAGAATGCTATCTCAGACCAAAGAGAAGAAGGATAACCAATTGTACAGTTCCCTAATGCTGTGATGGTTTTGGTGAAGTTTTCAAAGTGATAAAAGAGATGATACTTAATGGGTTTTCAAAATATTTATTGAGTTAATTATTCAAATCCTGCCGTGAATTGTCATAATCTAATCCTGAAATGGGGCAACCTGAAAACATCAGGAATGTTAATCTCCCCAGATAATTCATTACTGATTGAGCTATTGTATATCAAACATAAGCAAATAACAGATGAAATAAGAAATACTAGCCTGTAAGTGGTTTATTTGTTTTTGTTGAAATAAAAAAGGTAATTTAGCAAAATTCATTTTTATCAAAAGATTAGTGTAGGATAAGAAGTAGGGAGTGAACAGTCAGAGGAAAGTTAGAGATGTTCAAGTTGACAAGGTCTGATGAAATTCTCCCTGGAGCACTGGTGAAATTCTGCCTGGAGCATGGAAGGAACAAGCTGATGCAGTGTCTAAACTGTTAGCGATTAGCACTGGGACTTCTTGGAACAAGAGGAAAGTCCCAGAGGATTGGAGAAAGGCCTTATATGTACTTACCATCGTAATTATATGAAAAAGGACAGAAAAGCAAGGTCAGCAGAATTATAGACCACTAAGTCTTTTTTCGTTTTAAGAAAAAATTACCTGAATAAATTATTAAATGAATTATAAGCTTATGGAGAGCAATGAATAGTGGCTGTAGAAGAAAGAGCTCTAATTGGTGTATTTAGAGGAAATAGTAGAAATACATTCAATTTATTTATTTGACAGGGTAAAAATGTTATTGGATAGAGAATAATCAGTAGAGAGGTTATATCAGCACTTCAGAAAGGCTGTTGACATTGTAACATATGGTAACCTCTTGAATAAAAAAGGGGGAAAATGGCTGAAGTTGCCAGATTTTTAGATGAAAAATCACACTGAGACTATCTACATGCAGTTTTCAATCAAGCTGAACGCATCTAATGACATATTGCATCTGCTTTAGGTCACAACATTTTTAGAAACACAACTGACAGAAGTCCACAGAAGAGGAACAACCCAAATGAAAATGTTCAAAAAAATAAGACCTCTTGGAAAGGTTAAAGGAATGTAATTTAGCTTGGAAAAAAAAAAATGAAAAGGGATAGGTGTTGTCATAATGGCCTTCTAGCATATAAAATGTGATTAAAAAGAGGATGACGATAAGATATTTAACATATCTCTTCAGGGAAAGAGAAGAATAAAATAGTTTATTTTGCAGAAAAGAAGAATTAGATTAGATATTATGGTATAAAGTGGGGGTTCTAATGAAACAGATGACAAAACAATGGAAAAGGAAACCTAGAGATTGTTTAGGTTTAGAGAGTCTTGGTAAGTTCAACAAACATCTACTAGTCACTGCCCAAGACTACCAAATACACTCTGTTCTGAAAAAAAAAAGACCCTAAACCACCCTCTGAATTCTTGGCTTTCTTTACTACATGTGATGCTGCCATTTTGCCATTAGTATTTTGGAAAATGCCAAATTGTTTTCAGTAACCTCAAGATTTATTTTATTTATTCTTCAAATCCTGTACATTTTAGTCATAAAAAAATCTATTTGAGATAATCATACTTTATTTCAACATTATTGGTAGCACTACAGATATGGTTTTATCCTCTGGAGAAACATTGCGTGAACATTGCATGAACATTGAGGTCAGCTTCAGTAATAAAATATAGAAAAAAATCATTGATGAAATTATCTATGCTGCAGAGCTTAATGCATTTGCAGTGTCTGATTTATTGGTTTTGTTTGCCAGTCTGCATTTATCTGTATCACTTATTTTGCTAGAAAAGTAAAACAAAGATTTAATCACTGTGAATCATTTGTTCACTTGTACAAGTGAACAATTGATGTTTAGTTCTAGAAAAATGTCTACAAAATGATAAATCTCAGACTCTTAAAATCTATAATCTTCAGATCATTCTCAGTCTAAGAGTTCTGCCTCAACACTTCCCTGAACTTTTAATGTCTTAAGCATTATTGGATTTGACCACAAACAGAAACTTTCTTTCTCTACCATAATTTCACACGAAGAACAACTCCCAGGATGGTATAGAGGCATATAAAAAGAAAATTTATTTATCAAGAGATGCAAAAGTATATGTTCATTAACTTCTAAAACTGCTTCCCAAAGAGTCAAAATTAAGCAGAACACTGCAGAGCCCACATCCAATTTGTTAAGGTACATAGGCAGATGACTAAGACCTGCCCTGAGGTTTAGCGAAGTAAACTGATAATGAGAAATTGCTGGACGTAGGAGTCAGAAGCTGCTACGGGTCTCAATATGAGAAATGGTTGTATTTCACAGATGTTAAGGGGCAGTGAGGTGAGAGACAGCCAAACCCTGCAGGTATTTGGGAGAGCTTGAGACCTCTTGGGGAGTGAAATCCTTCATTCAAAGTCAGTGTGGCCTTGGTAACCGTAACATGCAAGGTTGGCTTGATCGTCTGGGTCACTGTATTGCTTATGTCATGTGGGGCTGGAAAGCCTTAGGTAACTGTATGAGAAGTAGCAGGTTTGGGTATGGATGCAGCAAAACAGTAACTATTTAGTTAGGGATGGACTTTTTACCTGGGAGGAGACAAGGTTGAAGGAAAGAAAGGATCAACATGGATGCAGGAAGAACAAGAATAGGAAGTGGAGAGAAAAGAGGATAAAAGGGGCCAGCTAAGCAAGACATAAGTATAGATAAATTCACTTTCTTGGCTGACCCCTGAGCCTGAGAGCTGCAGGATGCCTTGTTTTCTTGTTAAAATCCATTCCTAACAATTTTCTTTGTGAACTGCTGTGATGTCTCTGTTCTGCATGTGCACTTGCATGCGTGCATGTGTCTTTTTTCTATCAGACTTTGAGCTGGACTAGCCAGCAAGTCAGAGGAGACACTCAGAAATACTCCACGTCTGAGCCAGTGGCTGAGTAAAGGGATGGTGATCTGCACAGGGATATGAGAAGACTTGGAGTATACGGTAGTATTCCAGGTGTCTGCAAATGTGGCTGTGTCTGTGAAGCAAAAGATTTAGGGAGGATGTATTCTTCACCAAGTGAACCTGAACCTTGATCAGTCAGAGAGGAGAAACAGGTCTGTGCTATCTCTGTGGGCCATGTTTACGTGGCACCACTAGAGGCACTTCTCTCTGTTTCTGGTGGTTTCTATGACTGGCCATGTTTGCACCATGTGTGGGTGAGGGGATGGATGCCTGTCAGGAACACACTGTTGGCTGGACTTGGGAGTCACAGCGGCCTGCCTATATCACACTGGGTTCCGAGGTAAAGTTGACTCTAGCGAACCAGAAAGGAGAATTTTTCTTTGTCCCAAAGGCTGTGAAATTGGCTTCACTTAATAGAGTTAGCACAAGAATGTTCAGGAAATAGTCTGTACAACAGCTTTCCTGATCTGCTCTGCGCTCAAATTGCATAGCTTCACCATATATGCTTTATTTTTATCATATAGACCACAAGGGAATAAATAAAGCCTTTACCAGTTTATTAGAGACAAAATACTTTTATTGGAAACTCTTGCATGTACGTATGTTTGTTTTGCACTGGAGGGGAGGGCGGATTTTGATGAGAGAGGGAGGTGGTGTAGGGTTATTTCTGGATACCAGTAAGAAAGGCTTAACAGCAAATGGCTTAGTAAAATAGCTGTTTTAATAAGACAGAATAAGAGCTACATTGATAACAAATAAGTCTTACGTCCTTTTGGACACTGGGAACCCCACAGTTGTGCAGCAACAGGCAAGGCCCAAATGGATTTTTCCCACAGCACACTGCACAGATATGGTCCATGGAAGGAAGTTCCTCCTTTTTTGGTTATTTGAGCTACTGTATACTTTCTTACAGGAAAACAAGGGGTCTGGAGCACAGGCCTTATGAGGAGCGGCTGAGGGAGCTGGGATTGTTCAGCCTGGAGAAGAGGAGGCTCAGGGGAGACCTTATAGCTCTCTATAACTTCCTGAAGGGAGGTTGTGGGGAGCTGGGGGTCGGCCTCTTCTCTCGTGTAATCAGTGATAGAACTAGAGGCAATGGTTTCAAGCTGAGACAGGGGAGGTTCAGGCTGAACTTTAGGAAGTATTACTTCTCGGAAAGGGTAATCAGGCATTGGAATGCGCTGCCCAGGGAGGTGGTGGAGTCACCGGCCATGGGAGTGTTCAAGAAACGTTTGGACGTTGTGTTGAGGGATATGATTTAGCTGGGAAGTATTGGTAATGATTGGACTAGATGATCTTCTAGGTCTTTTCCAACCTTGATAATTCTGTGATTCTGTGATTCTGTGAAAACAGTTACAGGAGGTGTCCCTCCAGTATCGAATGAGTGCTGGCAGCAGGCTCCCCTCTTACAGTGAGCTTGTCCTGCATCCCCAGCATTTGCTGTGGAGCACAGCACTGCCCTGCCCACCAGTACACAGCACTGCCCAGCACAGCAGAGAACAGCACAGGGCAGACTGGAGGGCAGGCTAGACACACAGCACAGCCCAGCACAACACAGGCTTGGGGTGCTATGTGGATCACTGACTCCTCAGTGTGCAGTGATCTCCCAGTCAGGGTCACCACATCCCACCCTTTGATCATCATACAGTTTACCTTCCTCAAAGATCTTATAAATTACATATTGTATTACTAACATATGGGCTTTTCAAGCCCTGAATACAAGACCCAATGGAGCAGACACGGCCTGTTCAAGATCACTAACTACTTGAATACCATGTCTTCTGCACAGCTCCCCCATACGTTGTTCAACATGGCTGTGAAAGTATTTAATGTCACCTGCAACTTCTCATGCATTTCATAGAACAAAATCATAGAATCATTTAGGTTGTAAAAGACCCTTAAGACCATTGAGTCCAAACATTAACTTAATACTGTCAGCTCCACCACTAAACCATGTCCTGAAGTGCCACATCTGCATGTCTTTTAGATACGGTCAGGGATGGTGACTCAACCACTTCCCTGAGCAACCTGGTCAGGTGCTTGATAACCTTTTCAGTGAAGAAATTTTTCCTAATATCCAATCTAAACGTCCCCTGGCACAACTTTCCTCTTGTCCTATCACTTTTTACTTGGGAGAAGAGACCAACACCCAGCTCATTACAACCATCTCCTCTCAGGTATTTGTAGAAAGTGATAAGGTCTCCCCTGAGCCTCCTTTTCTCCAGACTGAAAAACCACAGATCCCTCAGCTACTCCTCCTCATAGGACTTGTTCTCTAGACCCTTCACCAGCTTCGTTGCTCTTGTTTGGATGTGCTCTCCTCACCATCAAAACTCCCATAATGGTATCCCACAACAATACTCCCAGTATTCCAATAATCCCTGAAGGGCATTGCCCATCTGCTGGATAAATACCTTCTGTTCAGCTTAAACTGAAGTCAATAGGTTATATCTACAATAATATTTTGCTTGAGATGGTTTTTCAGAATATATTCATTTTCAGGCTACATCCTACTGCTTTCACACACTTTGCAATAGATTTACTTACTGACTCTCCAGTACAATTTATATTGACTTTACAGTTCTTCAGAATTCTTCTCTTTCAATTGTCAGGTACAGAAAAGCCAATGCCACAATGAACAGCTGCAAAACAATTGTTAAAATAAAATTATTTTCTCATTCCTGTTGTGGTTATAAACAGCCTTTCTAGAGCTATAAATGACAAATATAAGGGATCAAGGAACTTGTGAATATTTCCATCAGCTATACAGTAACACATCTTTTTCCAGCTTCCTGGAATAGGCTGGAAGATGCAGCCATAAGCAAAAGGCAATACAATAATTCTCTTCTGGGCTGTTTTGGCTGCTCTGGCGACTGATACTGTTTAAAAAGCACACATCAATAGCTCTGGACATCCAGATGAACAATTTTGAAATAGATTTTCAAATAAGTTTAATCAGTTCTATTGCCAAACCTTGATTAGATGATGTTTTGGGTAAATAATTAAATATAAGAATATTTTGCATTCTTTGGTACTGAAAGTAGAAGCTACTCTTTCAAATGGAACTGATAGGCATTTCACATATCAAGTACAAATAGATAAAAAACTTACTGTGTGCAAGACAGTAATAAATGTATGACATGACTGTTGAGGTGTTGAGCATTTTTGATACATGTCCAGTTCTAAGAAGCCCACAGGGTAAAATTGTAATTTCTACAGAAAGCTCAAGTTAATTAGGTGAAGAGTAAGAACAGACATGCAGTGCCTAGTAGAAGAGTCTGGAGATGTTCAGGAGAATATGACAGAAAATAATTTATTTGTAGTGATGTAATTCTTTTTTCTAAATTGGGGGGATGAAGAAACCAGTGAACAGCAACATAAAAGGAAAGCTATATGGCAAAGGCACAAATGAAAGAAACTGTAATATTTATTCCTTATAGCAAATTTCCATCAGAAAATGCAACATGAGAAGGGAATGTATTTATATTTATGTATATAATCTAATTATGTCAGAAGCTACATCAATAAAGACAATATCAGGAATGAAGCCACTATTTCTGTTCACTCTGAGACAGGGAATTTTTTCTACTGAGAAATTTGCATTTTCATACTAACTGCAACATATGGTACTGTAGCCATAAAGCTATTTAAATATACTAATACTGTCAGCTGAAAGAGATTGACAGTGATTTGATTTAAAGATCTGTCATCATGTTCCAGCAAACTTTTAAAAAAATTAACTTTCTAGACAGAAAAAAAAGCCTTTGAACACTGCATTACTATATAGATCTACTACATAGACAGTATTATGCGTTTCTCACTATAATTTACTGAATTGTTTTATAGAATTTTATTTTGTATTTACAAACATTCCTCCTCCTGGTTGATTCACTTAGTGATGTCACAACTCACTGTTTGTAGTAGCACAATTGTTTCCATGGAGATGGCCTGTGGTATCACCAGCACAGACATTTAAGGAAAATTATTTAGGAGGAAAATGCCTACGGATAGTTGATATATATACTTATAAGAGAGATTAGATGAGAGCTATAGCAGATGCAAATCAAAAACAGTGGGTGCAAAAGTTATCACTCACTACAGGAAGAGTATCACTTACTGTTTGTATCTGCTGCTGTCAATTTATCCCCGTCTCAGCACTGAAGGTTTAAGAAACATACCCGAGTCATCACTGTGATAGCTTTATGAAGTTCTTTATTTAAAATTTATTAATCAAACGTCACTGCACTTCCCAGTCTAACACAAAGGTTGAATAGACAGTTCAGAGCTACTACAAAAGAGTAACAGATGAAATAAGTGATAGATACCCAAATAACTGTGAGAACAGGAGTCTAAAGGGTATCTGCAGCTGAACAAAGATCAAACAGTTTTTTGGAAAGAGCAGCCATAACCACCGATTTTTTTTTTCCCCAAAGTAATAATATTTAAGCCCCTCTGGAAATTCAAATTCTAAATGACAGTCTTGTGTCAGAGCATTTGCCCCTTTAGTTGATACTGCTTTTGCTAAAAACCTAACAACATACCCAAGAATAGAAGACATTCTTATCCATTGCCACAGTTTTAAGTTGATTTTGATGCTGCTTTTACTTCAAGGGTGCTTTATTTAGTGTTCCCTGAGTTTAATATATTATAAAATAATAAAGATTAAGCTACAGGTTTAACATTTTCAAATGTCTAATAGAAAACTTTCATTCATTGAGAGTCAAAAACCTTTCTCTTCATCTTCCCTTTACTGAAGTCAAGAAGTGCCAGCAAAACCATATTTAGATTGAAAACAATCTGAAGTTGTAATCAGTCCTAAACGTGACAGGCAAGTGAACTGCCTGTCCTTATCTCCTTATGGTCCTTACTGCACCTGGTGAACTTATTGTTATATTTTCTCCTCCTGTCCTGTTGATGGAGGGTGAGTAAAAGTGCAGCTTGGTGGGCACCTGGCAGCCTCTCATGGTCAACCCACCACAAGATCACAGACCAGACCTGGTCTTCTCTACAATTGTCTAGAACTATTCAGGAAAATTTCAGGCCTCAGAAGGACTGTTTGTCCTTCATCGTCAGTTTTCCTAGTTAAGTGACGAAAACTACATTCAAATATTGAAAAAAAAATATTGAGAAGAGAAGGCTCCTGGGAGACCTTATTGTGGCATTTTGTTATATAAAGGGGGCTTAAAA
Organism: Pterocles orientalis; assembly: GCA_011057875.1. NCBI lineage: Eukaryota > Metazoa > Chordata > Aves > Pterocliformes > Pteroclidae > Pterocles > Pterocles orientalis. The sequence goes on from WKFP01015164.1 coordinate 91,128, forward strand.
TCATAGAATCATAGAATCATAGAAACAAAGAATAGTTTGGGTTGGAAGGGACCTTTAAAAGTCAACATCCATGCAATAAGCAGGAACATCTTCAAGTAGATCAGGTTGCTCAGAGCCCCGTCCAACCTGACCTGGAATGTTTCCAGGGATGTGGCATCTACCACCCCTCTGGGCAACCTGTTCCAACCATCTTTTAGTTTTGAACCTTACCCCTTGTCCCATTGCAGCAGACCCTACTAAAAAGCCTGTACCAATCTTTCTTATAATCCCCTTTTAAGTACTGTAAGGCTGCCATAAGTCTCCCTGGAACTTCCTCTTCTCCAGGCTAAAAAATCCCAAGTCTTTCAGCCTTTCTTCAGAGGAGAGGTGTTCCTTCCCTATGATTATTTTTGTGGGCCTCATCTGGACTGCCCAGAGAGGTTGTGGAGTCTCCTACTCTGGAGACATTCAAAGCCCACCTGGATGCATTGACTTTCCTTTCTGGCTGACATACCTGTAGGAGCTTTTCTTATTATTCTTTGTGTCCCTTGCTGAGTTCAGCTCCAGACACACCTTGGCCTTCCTGACTCCATCCGTACACAACTGGGCAACATCCCTATACTCTTCCCAGGATACCTGACCCTACTTCCACTGCCTGTGCATTTCCTTCTTGTCTTTTAGTTTGACCAATAGTTCTCAACTCCATCCATGCTGGTCTCTTGCCTTCCTTTCCTGATATTTACACCTGGATATCAAGAGCTCTTGCACCCTGCTGAAAGCATCCTTAAAGATTTGCCAGCTCTGTTGTGCCCCCTCATCACTGAGGGCAGTTTCCCAGGGTGTCCTATTGACTAACTCCTTGAGCAGCTGTAAGTTTGTTTTCCTAAAATTCAGGGTCCTGACTTTACTCTCTGCCTGACCCATATCCCACAGGACTGTGAACTCCACCAGTGCATGATCACTGCAGCCCAGGCTGCTTCTAATGTTAACATCACCAATTAGCTCATTCAGGTTGGTGACCATCATGTCTAATATCACATTCTCTCTGGTAGGGCTGTCTATTACCTGGCTTAAGAAATTATCTTCAATGTACTCCAGGAGTCTCCTGGATTGCCTACAGCTTGCTGTGCTACATTTCCAGCAGATGTTGGGGTGGTTGAAGTCCTCCAGCAGGACAAGAGCCTGCGAGCACAATACCTCTTGTAGCTGGAGCAAGAAGGCTTTGTCAATAGGCTCCCCTTGATCAAGCAGCCTTTAGCAGACAGCAGCCACAAGGTTCCCTTTGTTGCCTCGGTCTCTAATTCTTGCCCATAAGTTTTCAACCTGCTCATGGTTATGCTCCAGAGACAGTTCTTCAAGAAATTCTTTTTACCGAGGCCTGTAGTGATAGTCAGGACAAGGGGCAATGGTTTTGAGACTAAAGAGGGTAGATTTAGATTGGACATAAGGAAGAATTTTTTCACAATGTGAGTGGTGAGACAATGGAACAGGTTGTTCAGAGAAGTTATGGATGCCTTTTCATTGTAAGTGTTCAAGGTCAGTTTGGATGGCACTTTGAGCAAACTGATGTAGTGAAAGAGGGGTTGGAACTAGATGGTTTTAAAAGTCCCTTCCAATTCAAACCATTCTGTGATTCTCTAATTCTCTGATTCTCTGATTCTCTGATTCTCTGATTAAAGATCAAACCCTGTTCATGGAAAACCATAAAGAGAAGAATGTCCAAGGTTGCTGAATAATTAGATAGATGAATGTCAGCACAGCTGCACTTCTGGCATTTTCTGACTGTTTTTTTTTTTTTCTTTTAAATTCAGTGCATTGTGTGGAATTGTTTTCTTAAAATAATAAAAAAAGAAAACGTGGATAAAAGTTTTTGTTTAAACAGATGGCAACTTAAATTATACAGCATAAGACTGCTCATGCGTGTTACTGCAGACTACCCATAGCAAACCTCCCCCTGAGCCCAGAGGAACAAAGTGGTTGAAAGAATGCAAAATAAGGTTGACTTAAGTACATGCCACATTGTGTTCTACAGGAAAACAAAATGCAGGAGTCCATCAGGAATCAAATGCCAAAATTACAAAATCTCTTTTTAAATAATCAAAGGCTCCCATTATGAAAAATAAAGAGTATTTCTAAAATGGTATTATCTTAAAAATCTATAAAGTCAAGTGGGTCTGTCCAAATGATTCCTATCATATTTAAATCTCCTTAAAAGCTTTTTAATCTTACAGGAACTCACTATTCCAATTCTGAATGGAGAAAAGTCTGTTCAGTGAATGCTTATTCAAAGTTTACAAACCCCTTAATGTTTTGCCTAGTCTCATTCTCCCAGTAATCAGCAGCCTAGTTTTACATAGCCAGTAAAAACAACAGGAAGTAAATTATATTTTGCTGCTTTATCTAATAAAATTTTAATCATCCTGTCAATACCAGAAGTGTGGTAAAAAAGGATGCATGTAATGTATCATCCAATAGTTATAAATTCAAGAAACTAAAAGCCCATAAAGCCCACACTGTAAATTACAAAAGCAAATGGAAATATGTAAAAAATGAATGGGTTGTGGTAGACAATATGAAAGAATTGTTTTAATTGAAATGCTATTTTATGTTGTCAGAAAATAAAAGGACTCTGAATATATCATTGTATTATTTTAGGGGAAACTGAACCACCTCCAACTCCCTCCACCCAAAAAATTCACAAGAAACTTCAGAGGTTCATAGAGTTTCTCAGTTTTGGCTTTCAGTGTATGGCTGAGTAAAGGCAATAGTTTACAGATAAGTTTCCAGAATTCTTAGGCACAAACAGTATTTTAAGAGATGGGACCCCAGTTTTACAACTGAAAGTATGTTTTAATGAAATAACTGTGCAGAAATCACAGACCATGCAGTGCAGCTCAATTGGCTGTTGAACAGAAACAAAGTCTCCAGAGAAGAGAAATAAGTTATGCACAATATTTACAGTAGAACCATGTGATATTATTTGCTCTGTTGTACTGAGCTAATAAACTTAGTATAGAAAAAGTACAGAGACCAGTAAGGTCAAGGTGACATTTTGGATACAACAATTGTTCAATAGCAAAAACACTGAAGTGAATAGAGTTCTACACTGTAACAATACGAATAGCACTTATATTGATACTTCACAATGTTTTGTTCTCAGGAAATTGTATTATGATTTTAACCTGTGCCATTTATATTATATTTTTAGAGTTAAATACAATAAAATTTTAAATTTAATTTGTGTCCTTTACAGCCATTGTCTATAGAACATTCCCTCCTCCTCTTTATTTTTTTCCAACAATTCCCCTAGTAATATTGGCACGTGTGAAACTATTCACATCTTTTACTAAATTGCTATCATTTGGGATGAGGCTTATTCCATGGCATTTTAATCATTTTAAACACACATGTAATCTGATGTAATCTCCTGAATTATTTCTGGAGTTGCTAGAGGGAGAGGTGCTTGTACATGTATGCTTCTACATCTCAAATCAAACTTGGGGTTGACTCTGGTGTCTACAAGAATCTAGACACTACTTGAACCTTAGGTTGCTGCCAGAGTCTCTGTTGAATCAAACCTACTAGCCCCCTCTGAGGAAAACACCAGGTGTTCATTACAGGTATGGTTAAATTCCCATCCTTTTTACTGAGTCTTGCTTTCAAACAGTCCCATATTCTCATACCAGAGCATGCAACAGATGCTGTCTGGCCAGGAAGGTTAGGGTTCACTGTTGGTATGTGTGCCATTATCAGCTAGACACAAGCACTGTCTGGTTCCCCCGACTCTAGAGAAAACACAAATATCTAAGTTTTCTTTCTGGTCTTCATAGATGGAGAGAGTTAAGTAAGATACAACCTTTTAATAAGAAATATACATTCCTGAAAAAATAAAACAATGAACCGAATTCTTGGACTATATTTCCATGTTTCAAGCAAAGTAAACATGTCTAGTTTCCAGATGAGCGTTGGCTAAACTGGGGAAAAATTTGGAAGGCAAAAGCTGTAGAAATATTCCCTTACTTTACGTTTTCCACTGACAGCTATTTAGTTGGAAGTGGGCTTATAGGCAGTTTTTGCAACGTTATATTTATTTAAAAGCATTCAAAGAGAAGCTGTGAATTGCACATACACGAGAGAAAATGCTTTGTTTCATCCTCTCAACTTTTATGTTACTTACACTCACACTGATTTGCCAATGTGTAGCTTGGTGTGACTGGTGCTAACTACTCTGATAAGAACTGAGAGATTTTTTTTCTGGGAATAGTTTATTAGAGAAAATTGGAGAGGAGGTTAGATTGTTGATGAACTTGTGAAGTCAGAGGTTGAATAATCTCAGTCAAAAACATTTTAAGAGAAATTGTGTAAACATAACATTATAGAATTTGTTGTAAAGGACACTTCCATTTTCAAAATTTTGATTGAAATTGGTTGAGGGCCTGACCTCAACTTTTTACAAACATATAAAAAAACTTCAGATTTGTCTTTATTCCCTTTTATTATTTTTTTTAAAACCTCATAAAAGACCAAGTGAAATAGAATAAAGAAGAGTGGAGTGTCCAATTAAGTATATGATTTTCACCTCGTTTGTTTCTGTAACTTTTCCATTTTTCAAACAAAACAAATATGAAAACAAAAAAACATCAGACAGATTATCCAAAATCTTTATTTTTTCAGTACAACAGCTAACAAAAAAATCTGCAAAGCAGTAAGGATTATAGAGATTAACACTGGGCATGCCTTAGTGTACAGGTACTGATCTAGCATAGCAGTTTGAGCTGTGCATCATTATGTCAGCACTGTTAAAAGAAGGAAGGTCAGGGAGCTGCCCTGGCCCTGAAGCCAGATGGCCTCTGTTGGCTTACACCCATTTGCTAAGGGCTACACCCTTCTAGAGCCTGCTGTGTCCACACTGGTGACCTTTGGCTACTACTGGCACTTTTGTGTCCCTTATCTCAGGCTCATAAAAGTAGAACTGCTGAAATAATGTCTGTAAGTATAATTGCAAAATTTTGGTAAAAATGTTTGTTTGGAGTAAAAATAGAGTCCAAAAGAGGAGCTAAGGGAATAAGCAGAATTCAATTTATAAACTTCAATCAAAATATTGAAATGCTTTACAAAGGAGAGAAATATCTGTATCACTGTGGAACAAATGGAGGAACTGAAAATCTAGAGGAAGGCCTGTGGCAATGCTGGAAATAACTTTTCTGCTATGAGGAATGCCCGAATACTTATATGCCACAGGAGAATTTACCATTACAATGATTTTCTCAAATGAACTTGTTGCAGGAAACATGTTAAACTTGTTTTAATCTGATTTCATATCCATTACAGAAAAGTAAACCATGCTTAATCTAACATTTCTGTTTTCATCTCAGAACTCAAATAATTCCTAAATAATAATAAACTGTAAGTTGCACCAGCATTTGTGTCACCTCTGCATGTTGCTTTGGTTCTACACTCCAGCCTTGCATTGCATATTGATCTGAGGGATTTTTGTTTCAAGGTTTAATTCTCTGATGATCAAACCTTTGATGGCTTTGCCCACAATTTGTGCGGGTAATGAGGATAAGAATTACATGAGTAGTTGCGTTGAAGACTGCTTCTGACTTCACAAGCTCCATGTCTAAAAAGTAGAGCTTTGGAGCTCTTGGAGTAGATGCCAAGCCAAGGGTGCCAAAGGTACTCGGGGCAAGCACTCCTCCTTCATAGCTGTTCAGTGACACTGCTTTCTTGTAGGCAATCCTCATTATAGCTTTCCCAAGCTACTATGGAAAATGCTGGAGCATCTGCCATCACAGTATGAACCTCATTTTACAAAGAAGCTCTTCAAATAAACCTGTGAAGGAAATGAGTAAACTTTCTCTTCTCAGAGATCACTGGGTTTTAGGTGCTGTTGATTGTGATTATATTCTTTCAGAGCCTGTTTATGTGGCTTCTCATTCCTTAGAGACCTCTTTCCCTCTGGTTCACTAGTTAAATGGCAAAAATGTTTGTGTTTGTATTTCCAAGATCAGATGAGTAGCAATTTATATTTCAGGCAGAGGAGTTTTCATTTTGTTTCCTTGTGACCTACCATATGCATGACTGTTAATATTTACCTGTTATTTTTCTTCTTGAGCTTTTACGCACAAGACAGAAAATGTATAGAGGAAGATAACATGCCTTCTTGTTGTCTAAAGAATTCATTTCCAAATAAAATCAATCTTTATTGAGGTGTCATGTATTAGCTAAACAGACCTTATCTCCTTTGAGATCTAATCATGCAACCATGTATTTTTAAGACTGGAAAACAGATAATACATATTTTAGAACTATTACTTACTGAATTGAAAGCAAAATATGTTTCTTGGAAAAAGCAAAATGCTAAAATTTTAGAAGAAAAATATTAACCGTTAAGCTGTTGACATTGAATCCTCATTTTCTTTTAAAATTTTATAACAATTACAAATTTATCATTATTATTATTATTGAGAAGATAAAACATCTTCCTCTCCCTGCCTGAAATATCACTTTTGTTTATACTTGCAGTCCTTAAAATTTAGTTCATATGAACCACCTCTGAAACTAAATAAAACTTTTACATTTAGAAATTTAGAATATTGCTTTGCAACTTATCACAATTCCCTTCTATCATTCTTTTTATATAAAGTTGTTTATTGAGCTGTCTTCAGGAATTCTTTAAATGTTATACTATCTGGGGAGAATTTACTCTTGACTCCAAAAAAAAAAAAAAA